>PITA01015093.1:0-14714 GCA_004023965.1 Spilogale gracilis | reverse complement strand
TAGAGGGCATAACTCCTCTTCACCCAGGGGGAGAGACCATTACTCTGTGAAGTAGCTCCTGATGTGGGAAACAAGGCAAAAGAAAAAATTAAATTTCCTACTGCCTGTTAAGTCCTTGAAACAGGCAGAGTGACGTAATCCTCCAGGAACTCAAGTGGTCTGGATGTTAATACTTTGCTACTGGCAAAAGGCCATCTTAGCCCAAGGATCCCGTGAGTCTAATTTAACACGTAAAAATTCCGTTGGAAACTTCCACTATCTCTACTCTCCACCCCAAGATACATGTTAGCAATCATCCTCTAAACATATTGCCCACTGATCTATACATGAAGGATCTAATGACTCATGTTTTATTAGACAGTAACAAATAACCTTCCCAACAATCATAGCTAGCCGCCTCAAGGTCCTGGAAACCTCGCTTCCAAAATTCCTTACGATTTACAGTATGCCCCTCTCCCAACCCATCGCAGCCCCCGGGGAAACTCTTCCTACCCACTCCTGTCCTGTGCTTTAATAAAACCACCTTTCTTTTGTGTGTGTGTGTCATATGGTAAGAATATGTTTATTTTGTAAGAAGCCTGGTGTTAACATTTTGGATTTCAGCTATAGGTGTGTAGCAGTATCTCATTGTTGTCTTTTTTTTTTCTGATTTTTTTATTTGTCAGAGAGAGAGAGAGAGAGAGAGCACAAGCAAGGGAAGCAGCAGGCTCCCTGCTGAGCAAGGAGCCTGACTGTAAGACTCCATCCCAGGACCATAGAATATGACCTGAGCCAAAGGCAGAAGCTCAACCAACTGAGCCACCCAGGCATCTCTCATTGTTGTCTTAATGTTTAATTCCTTAATGTCATGAGATGTGGAACAACTTTTCATATGTCTACTTGCAGTTTGTATACACTGTTTGTATACATTCATTGGTTGAGTGTGATGTTCTCCACATCTCTGGTCTAGCGAGTGGTCTCTGGCCACGAGACTTCTACTTGAAACCGGCTGCAACCAGTACCCAAATGAATTGAAGCCCAACTGGGACCATTTCCTAGAGAAGCTGGCTATAAACACTATATGTGTTGCAATGTCACTTAGACCATGATGGAATTCTCTCTCTACTGTTTTCTGTCAGTGTCCTCCACTTACAACTTTAACTACAGAGCTGGGCAATTCCCCCTTACAGAAACTTTCCTAACGTTTTTCCACGGGTTAAAAATGGTGGCCTCTTCAGGGCAAGGCAAGGTGTGGCATCTCGGTCCACAGGCCAGCACCCGTTTTACAGTCTAGAATGCAGTGGGGAAGCTGGAGAACACAAGCACCCCTCCTACCGGGCCTTCAGCGGCAGGGTGGTGGTCACAGCAATTTCCTTCCAGGGCTGCCCCAGGGGCCTTTGACACCAGGAACCTCAGACAAGCACAGAACTGTCTACGCACGAGCTATTGGGGAAATCTCTCTCAAGTTTACCTCCAGTTGCCTAGCTTAGGCAAACAACAAACATTCAAAGACAATGAGAACTAAAATTTAACATCTACAAAGGTGGGTTACTGAGACATAATTTTTCTCTCTATAATCACCCTCATTTCCAGAAATAGCCAAATCACGACTGATTTGTATGTAGAGCAAGTCGCAATCTTGGTCTTAGTTTTTCCTTTCGCCTTTATTTCCCACCATCAGTGTCACTTAGGCCAAGTTACCAAACTGAGGTTTATTTATTTTTTTAAGATTTTATTTATTTATTTGACAGAGAGAGCGAGTACTCACAAGCAAGGAGAACATGAGAGGGAGAAGCAGGCTCCCCGTTGAGTAGGGAGCCTGATGCAGGGATCCATCCCAGAACCCAGGGATCATGACCTGACCGGAAGGCAGATGCTTAACAAACTGAGTCACCCAGGCGCCCTACTCAGGTTTAGTATGTGACCTACCTGCAGTGTCAGCCTCCCCCAGAAAGGTTTTAACTGAGGCAGGAATTTTCTGGTCATCACCAACGAGGTAATCTAACCTAGGCCCTCTCCAGCCCAAAGGCAAATGAGGCCATCTGCGTGGTAAGAGAGCCTGCCCTTTCCCCCAAGTGAGGGTTAACCCTGGCTGGAATCCTTCTCTTTTGCTATTAACTCCTTGCCCCACCCTCCTCCGTATAAAAACCTTCCATTTTGTACAACTCTCAGGAGCCCCTCTCTACTTACCAAATGGGATGCTGCCTGATTCATGAATCATTTAATAAAGCCAATTAGATCTTTAAATCCGCTCGGCTGAATACTGTTTTTCTGTCTGGGCCCTTACTCCATCTGAGATGCTTTGAGCCCAATATCTAAAAATCTTGACTGTCCTCTGGACTCAACAACGGAGTTTATGGCTTGTTACAACTATTAACCTTTGTTTTTGTTTCCTTAAAAAAAAAAAAAGACTTTTATTAAATAGGTGATTGCTAAAGCTATACAGAAACCCCCTAAAGACTGCTTCCTGAAATGAGACACAAGTGTTAGCTGAACGAACATATGCTCAGGACTAACACCCTGGTTCAAAGACAAGAAGCCTCTCGGGGAAGCTGAAGGATAGCACAAGGCACCAACCCCAAATATGGCTTTTTGGCATTAAGATTATTCTAAGGAAGAACAGACGTAGGGGAACCTCTGAAAACAGAGAAGTTAACCTTTTGAGTGGAAATTTACATTTCTAAAGGAACTCTCCATTGGTAAGGGTGTCCCCTCTCCTTTCCAGACGGAGCAGGAAGACTCTAAATTGCGGTAAATCTTATCAACGGAGAAAGCACCGAGTTAATTCTGCCTAACCAACCTCACCCTGTTCACTGTGTTTTTTTCCTGCAACTTCCCCACATTGGCCTCCCTTCCCCCTTTGTCCTGCGCTTCCCGTCTTTAGCCAAAGTTGGTCTTTAAGCTGGGGACTAAGGCCACCTGGGGAGCCACTCACTTTTCCCTGCGTGTCGTCCTGTACACCTGAGCTATACTTGTTCAACTTCGTTTTTTAGATTTTTGGCTCCCCCCCCTTTTTAAAAGAAAGCAATGGCCAGGAAAGGTGATGGTTCACTATTCCTCCCAATTTCTATACCAGAGACTTCGCACTACATTTTAGGGACTAAAAAGTCGTCTTTGGAGAATGAAAAGACGTAACAGGGACTACCGTCAGTAATACTGTGGTAACAGAGAGTGGCTACCCTTATAGTGACGAACACTGAGTACTGTAGAACTACTGAATCCTACGTGGCACACAAAAAACTAGCATAATATTGTTAGTTTAAAAAGTTTTTTTTTTTAAATAATCAAGGTGCTTTTATTTTTTGCATAGTACTCATCACCATCTGACATACTTTGTGTTTTATTTAATGGTTTGTCTCTCTCCCCTCTGTTGTTAGCTCAAAGAGGGCAGAGATTTTAAGTAAAGAAAGACAAGCAGAGCACCTTAAACAGGTTCTCTGGTTTCCTCTCACTCTTCTTCCCACAAATATTTACAAGGCACCTACTAGGTACCAGGTACTGTTTTAAGTACTGGAGGCCCCACAGAGAATAAAACACACAAATCTCAGGCGCCTGGGTGGCTCAGTGGGTTAAAGCCTCTGCCTTCCGCTCAGGTCATGATCTCAGGGTCCTGGGATTGAGGCCCATGTCAGCTCTCTGCTCAGCAAGGAGCCTGCTTCCTCCTCTCTGTCTGCCTGCCTCTCTGCCTACTTGTGATCTCTGTCAAATAAATAAATAAAATCTTTAAAAACAAACAAACAAACAAACACACACACAAATCTCCATTCCCAGGGCACCTGGGAGGCACAACAGGTTAAGCGATCTCAGGGTCTCAGGACCCTGAGATCATGAGATCGGCCCAGTCTGCCTAGGACTGCCTCTCCCTCTGCCCCGCCCCCCGCACGTAAGCATTCTCTCTCAGATAAATAAATCTTAAAAACATCAAAAAAACCCCCCACCCTCATGGAGCTCATATCCTGGTGTGAGAGACAGTTTGTCAAATGGTGGTAAGTGCTACAGAAAAAAAAAATGCCCTTGAATAAATGCTTATTATTAGGGAAAGAAAACAATCTGAAGAAGTCACATACCGTACAGCATTCTGGAAAAGGCAGAACTATGGATGCACTGAAAGGGTCAGTCATTGCCAACAGTGCAGAGGGAAGGCGGGGAGGATGAACAGGTTTGGGGGCAGTGCCTTTGAGGACAATGGAAACATTCCGTACATACTCTAACGACGGAGATCAGTCGCCACACATCCACCAAAACCCACAGAAAGCACAACGCAGAGTTAATACTGTTATACCAAGATTGCAAAATGTTAATGATGTAGCAAGCAAAGGCAGAAGGAATGGAGATAAAATTAAATCTTATAACGAGATTATAACATTCCTCTTCATCAAAGTCCTTTTGGAACCTCCCTATCTTTTCTTCTCCCAACCCAAAGGTGTAAAATCACTTGCTTCTCATAACCCTGGAGTAGCGAGAGGCAGCCACAGCTCCTGCCCACGGGGCCTGTCCCGGTGCTTTAATAAAACCATTTTGGGGCGCCTGGGTGGCTCCGAGGATTAAGCCTCTGCCTTAGGCTTGGGTCATGATCTCAGGGTCCTGGGATCAATCCCACATCGGGCTCTCTGCTCAGCGGGGAGCCTGCTTTCCTCTCTCTCTCTGCCTGCCTCTCTGCCTACTTGTGATCTCTGTCAAATAAATAAATAAAACCTTAAAAAAATAAAATAAAATCACCATTTTGCACCAAAGACATCTCAAGAATTCTTTCTCGGCTGTTGGTTCCAGACCTCACCAACCTCACCAACATTCAAAAACCGCATCAGTTAATAGGGGAAGCTGGGGTGGGGGGGATAAGAGGGATATGTAAAGTCTACTTCCCATTTATTTTTCTGTAAAACCTGAAACTACTTAAAAAAAAAAGTCATAATTTCAACAAGCACACATACACAAGAACAGGAATGCAGTGCGTCCTGGAGGCATGGTAGGTTGCCCTGGGAGTTTAGAGCCCGGGAGAAGGGACGGTGACGCCAGCACTCTGAGCCTCTTATGGTGACAGAGCCACGGAATGGGACAGACAGAGCAACGAGATGAGGGAGGACAACTAAGACAGAGAGGTGATGAAGAGACAGGGTTGGGGCCAGTCTTCATGCTCTCCCACAATGTGTGAAACTCACAGACTTCTCGCCTGTAAAACTGGAGAATACAGAGGGGTGCCTGACTGGCTCAGTCAGTAGAGCTCCTGACTCTTGACCTCAGGGTTGTGAGTTCAAGCCCCACGTGGGCACACAGCTTACTTTGAAAACAAACAAAAACAATGGGGAGTAAAGACACCCCTGCATCACACTCCTCCCGTCTTCAAGGGGTAACTGATGTGGGGAACAAAGGCAGAAGTTTAATTTTAGATAAATTTAAACTTCCTTATATCCTGCAGCCCACTGGGTTGGAAGCAAGGTTTCCAGGTCGTTGAGGGGGCTAGCTATTGTTGGGAAAAGGTCATTTATTATTGTCTTAATAAAACCTTAGTCATGAGACCCTTCAGATGTTTATCAAATACTTTCCTCCAGGAAACTGCCACCTGAGTATTTTGCTGGGAAACGACTTAAGTCCCACGACAGCCAGGCTTCTGAGAGCCAGGGGGTCTTCTTTAGCAACTGAAACACATTTGGAGACTTCCCTTTGTCGTTTCTGTTCCCCCACCCCAACAAGTACGACCAGTTGCTCCCCACAAGCCCACAGCAGCTCTTTCTGCCCAGGGGTCCCGTCCCCATGCTTCTGCACCAAAGACATCTCACGAATTCTTTCCTGGTAACAGGCTCCAGACCCCAGATTTCCACATCAGTAACCCGTGTCTCAATATTTTCTGTTATATATTTGACGTTTAAATATTCTTTATGACATTTAAATATTCTTTATGAGAGAGTAGTTGTTCCTACCAACAAAAAGGGTTTTGAACTCTTCAGTCCTTTCAGGAGCTATAGATTTATATGAAGGCAAACGTTTCCAAGAGCCATCTTCACTTTTCTTCATGAACTGATCAAACACGAGTCTCATGTCCTCACTCCAGCTGGGGTTGGGGAGAGAATGGTCCACATAAGTGACCTCTGAAGAAAATGACCTCTAAAAGAGAGAAAGGAGAAAAGAATGTGAAGTGAACCCTATGCTGTAACATATTCTGTTTTTTGAGACTACCTTGCTGCTTCTCCTCCTCCCAGAAGTCGGTCATTTCAGAGTGGAAGAAATTACAAAACACCTTAATCATGCACAAGGTGAGCCAGGAACTGGATATAAAAAAATGAAGGATACACATTTTCCTCCAAGTAAAAAGGGTTCCCAGTGGGGTACACAGGAGCCAGAGCACATGGGAGAGGTGTTGATCTCAGATGGCGGGGGCAGTTTCAGAGTTTCAGGGAGGAGTTCTTTGACCTGAATCTTGATTTTGATATAGGGAAGCTGTTAGGGTTCGAAGCCAATGGCCAAGAAAGAACTCTTGGGCCATCTCTGGTGCAAAAGGTCGTTTTATTAAAGCATGGGGACAGGACCCTTGAGAAGAAAGAGTCCTCAGGGGTGGTGATTATATACCTTCAAGTCAGGAAGGGGTTAGGTATAGCTTAAGTCTCTAAGGAATTTTGGAAGCAAGGTTTCCAGGTCGTTGAGGGGGCTAGCTATTGTTGGGAAAAGGTCATTTATTATTGTCTTAATAAAACCTTAGTCATGAGACCCTTCAGATGTTTATCAATGGGTCATATGCTTGGGGGATGATTACCAACATGTTATCTGGGTGGGGGAAGATGAAGGTTCCAATGGAATTTTTTTTTTCCATTTTAAAAAATTAACAGATAATGTATTATTTGTTTCAGGGGTAAAGTCCGTGATTCACCAGTCTTACACAATACACAGCACTCACCATAGCACATGCCCTTCCCAAGGTCCATCACCCAGCCACCCCATCTCTCCCACCACCCGTCCACTCCAGCAACCTTCAGTCTGTTTTCTAAGATTAAGAGTCTCTTATGGTTTGTCTCCCTCTCTGGTTTCATCTTGTTTCATTTTTCCCTTCCTTCCCTTACGATCCTCTGTCTTCTTTCTCAAATTCCTCTTATCAGTGAGATCATACAACCGCCCAAGCCACCCGCATGGTCAATTAGGTGATTTCCCTCTGCAAGGCACAGAACACGGACCCTCCCACAAAGTGTGAGGAGTGTGCGTGGGGCACCGGTTTCCCCACCCTGCTTGTTTGCCATTCTTTGTACGGAATGCTTGACAATTAAAACCATGTCTGGTGTATAGCAAAACGCTTTGTTTCTACTTACCATCATTAAAAATAGCTTAATCTTAGATATCCTGCAGCTCTGTGGAGGAGACCGTCAGGGCTCTTAAATGGTTAAATAAAGGGCTTAATATAAGAAATAAAACTGTACTAACAAGGACATTGCCACGCACACAAAAGATCCATAAATAAGAGTTCTGTACCCAGTCATGGAAAACAGGCTTGAGCAAGTGCTTTTACCTTTGCAAAATAAGTTACCTTTCTCCTTGACTCCAGACAGACTAACTTGTGGTTACTGTATTAATAATGTAGCTAAAACTTTGTACACAACTCATCTAAGCCTTTCAATTGCCTTCTTGTTTGTAAGACCTGCTTAAAAAACACCATATCATCAGTCTACCCTTTATCGTCTAGGCACCAAATGTTAAGAAACTGTAGAAATCTTACTAATTAATATGTCCTTGGTTTGGTTTAGGGAGTTAACTCTGAACTGTAGATAGGTGCACCTGCAAAAACATGTTTCACTGATCAAAGCACTGTTTCTCTAACAAAGACACTGTGTAATCAAAAATCTCTGTAAAAAAAAAATTCCTTCATGAGAATCTTTAACTTGTTGCCTATAAATAGAGACACAGAGCCAGCAAGGCGGAGATGCCTGGCAGGTAATCGGAAAAGAATCTTCGGGGCTCTCTCATTTCAGATCCCCGACTCTGTCACCACCTTCAGGAAGCCCAGACTGTTTCCGGGGTTGGTCCCCAGCATTCAACTGTCTTGATCTCACTGACTTACTTCACTTAGCATAATACCCTTTAGTTCTATCCACTCCTCCAATGGAATTTTTACGTTAAAGTAGACTTACAGGATCCTGGGGGTTGAACTAAGATTGCTTTTTGCCCTCAGCAAAGTATTAACATAAATGGGGCTGAGTTCCTAGGAACAGTTCCTACCTGTTTCAAGGACTTGCCAATAGGTTGTAAGGAAATTTAGTAAATTTTCCTTCTGTCCTTGTTCACATCAATTAGACAAGCAGAAGTTAGCCAGCTAGAAGGGGCACTATAGGCACGGGAAAACCATATGCAAAAGCCAGGAGCATGACAGTCGTGTGGGGCCTCAGGACAACCACTTACCAAACACTTATGAAGTAGGTAACCAATTACTATCCCATTTTACAGATGATGAAACTAAGGCCTAGAAGAAGCTTGGCTTCGCTTCAGTGCAAGGGGAAGAGCAGAAGGCTACAGAGACTCAGACAAGGGCTGGGCTGTGAGAAACTTGCGTACTGTGCTAGTTGGCTTAAACTGGTCTGTACCTGTAGTTGTTCCCAGAGGGACTTAACAGGGAAATGACAAGATCTGATCTGGCCATCATCTGAACGTTAGCAGGAGGGACCAAGACCGGATCTGAGGACCCTGTGTCAAGGCTTTTAGAGGTAACCCAAATGAAAAATTGCGACTGCATGAAGCAGTGAAGAGTAAGGGAAGAGTAAAAATACAAACGCCAAGCCCAGGTTTCCGAATTATGCCACACAGCAACAGAGCCAATTACCATGGAAGGGAATATGAAGAGGGGAGGAGGCTGGCGGCGACAGGTGCGTGGGGTCCCAGCAACCGTGGCTCCCACCCACGCTTCCTCTGCAGCACTCGGCCATGCTAGCACTCCTGGGCCCGGGCAGCAGGTGGAACTGCACAGAGCCCCTGGAGGGGGACAGAGGGGGACTCACTAAGGAGCAGGACAAAGCGAATGGCCACAGGCACTGAAAAGGAAATTATTATTTTTTGTTTTTGTCTTTTGGGTCTTTTTTTTTTGGCTTCAGCAGAAGTCTTGGAATATTTAAGATCACAGAAGCTATCAACTCTATGGCATTCCACTCCCAGCCGCTGCTGTCGATTCAGATCAGTGCATCTACAACACTCGGGTCACTCGGGTCACTCGGGTCACACCGGGGACGGCAACGGCAAGGCTGTGCTGTGGTGAAGAACCAGTCAGTAACACCCCCGCGGACACGCTGAGAGCTTGCTGGGTCAGGGTCTGGCCCTGGCCTCAGGTGGAGAATACGCTAAAGTAGTCTTTACTACTGTCTCAAAAACTCCTTGGCTGAACACAAGAAGTGTCAGCTTCATGAGGGGGAATGTGAGCAGGGTCGAGACTAATCCTCTCCCTAGCCCAGCATTTGTACCTGGTTTTTTTCCTATGGTTTTGAATTTGCTCATCTCTTTAGAAGCCAGTTCAGAAAACTTGGGGAAGAAAAGAAAAAATAATTTACAGGCGCCCGGTGGCTCAGTTGGTTAAGGGTCCACCTCCGACTCAGGGCATGATCCCAGGGTCCTGGGACTGAGCCTCTTCTCCCTCTGCCTTTCCCCCTCATGCACATGGACGTACATGCTCTCTCTCAAAAATAAAGCCATTTTTATTTTACTTATTTTAAAAAATATTTTATTTATTTAAAAGAGAGAGAGCCACGGTGTGAGAGAACACAAGCTGTAGAGGGAGAACAGGCCGCCCATCTAGCAGGGAGCCGAATGTGGGGCTTGATCCCAACACCCAGGGATCATGACCTGAGCTGAAGGCAGCCCTACCCAACTGACTGGGTCACCTACGTGACCCAAAAATAAAACAATTTTTAAAAATCCCATTATCTTTCCATCTTAAGACAATGATAAGCGCTGGGGTGCCTGCATGGCTCAATCACTAGGTGTCTGCCTTCGACTGGGATCATGATCCCAGGGCCCTAAGATGAGCCCTGCATCAGGCTCCCTGCTCGCAGGAAGCCTACTTCTCCCTCTGCCAATCCCCTCGCTTGTGTTCCCTCTCTCGCACTGTGTCTGTCAGTCAAATAAATAAATAAAATCTTTAAAAAAAAAGAAAAAAAAGTTGTCTTTCTACCAACTTTTCTTAAGTTTGATCCTTCTCTCATTTATGTATTTAGGAGAGAGCAGATATGCTCGAGGGTGGGGAAGGGGCAGATGGGGAGGGAGGAGGAGAATCTCAAGCAGACTGTCTGCTGAGCTGAGCAAGGAGCCTGACACAGGGCTCAACTTCAGGACCTGAGATCCTGCCCTGAGCAGAAACCAAGAGTTGGGTGCTTAATCAAATGGGTCACCCAGGTGCTCTTAAATGTAATCTTTCCTAATATACTTGTAATTTCAATAAGAAATGTATTTTTCTGGGGCGCCTGGGTGGCTCAGTTGGTAGGGCGACTGCCTTTGGCTCAGGTCATGATCCCAGAGACCCGGGATCGAGTCCCACATCGGGCTGCCTGCTCGCCGGGCAGCCTGCTTCTCCCTCTCTCACTCACCCTGCTTGTGTTGCCTCTCTGGCTGTGTTTCTCTCTGTCAAATAAATAAATAAAATCTTTAAAAAAATGTATTTTTCCTTTCTGACTCACCAAATTATTTACTGCCCCCTTTTTCAAGTCCTTCATTTCAATTATCACCATTTTCAAGTCCTTTAGACTCATGTACTATAATTTATTTAACCATTTAAGTTAGGCATTTAAAGTGTTTCTAATCTTTTGCTGTTTTAAATAAAAATGTTAGCTGGAAAATTCTGAATATAGCCCTTTCTCTATTTTGGATTATTTCCTTAGAATCCAGTCTCAATCACATGGCTTTTAAAGTACATGAATTCTTGGGGCGCCTGGGTGGCTCAGTTGGTTAAGCAACTGCCTTCGGCTCAGGTCATGATCCTGGAGACCCGGGATCGAGCCCCACATCGGGCTCCCTGCTCGGCAGGAGGCCTGCTTCTCCCTCTCTTAGTCCCTCTCCTTGTGTTCCCTCTCTGGCTGTGTTTCTCTCTGTCAAATAAATAAAAAAATCTTCAAAAAAAAAAAAAGTACATGAATTCTGGAAA
Source organism: Spilogale gracilis (assembly GCA_004023965.1). Taxonomy (NCBI): domain Eukaryota; kingdom Metazoa; phylum Chordata; class Mammalia; order Carnivora; family Mephitidae; genus Spilogale; species Spilogale gracilis. The sequence goes on along the minus strand of PITA01015093.1, from coordinate 3,634 downwards.
TAAACTAAGACATACAAGTGGCTGCAGGTAAATATGCACCAAGCAATACATGTCAGTTGAGAGGTACAACAGACTGTAGGAGTTGGCTCATCCATAGGTCTCATTTAAACATGCAACTCTAGGGGCGCCTGGGTGGCTGGCTCAGTTGGTTAAGCAACTGCCTTCGGCTCAGCTCATGATCCCGGAGACCCGGGATCAAGCCCCACATCGGGCTGCCTGCTCGGTGGGAAGCCTGCTTCTCCCTCTCTCACTCCCCCTGCTTGTGTTCCCTCTCTAGCTGTGTTTCTCTCTGTCAAATAAATAAAAATCTTTAAAAAAAAATTAAATAAATAAATAAATAAACATGCTACTCTAGGGCGCCAGGGTGGCTCAGCTGTTAGGCATCTGCTTTGGCTCAGGTGCTGATCGAGCCTCACGATGGGCTCCCTACTTGGTGGGGAGCCTGCTTCTCCCTCTCTTGCTTGCCCTGCTTGTGTTCTTTCAATGTCTCTGTCAAATAAGTAACAAAATCTTAAAAAAAAATAATAACAGGCTAGGATGGATCAGTTTCAGCGTCTTTTTATGGACCAAGGTCATGGAGATAACTTAATGACTTTCAGGAACTAGAATGACTCTCTTGGCTGTGGGCCCTCCTACCGAATTTTCACTTTGAAGCGTGGGATTCAACTACATGCTATGAACTTTTTAAAATCTGCTATATGCCTGGTTCTCTGCCCGGAAATGTTTAAGATAGAGAGAAGGCTTGGGCCCTGCCCGCAAGTGCCGGCGGCTTCAGGTATGAAGAAGACCGTAACAGAAGTACATATTGACATAAGAGTGACCTTCAGAGAAAACTTCAAAAAGATGAGGACTGACAGAATCAATCCTTCCTTCCTTCCTTTCTTTTTTTTGAGATTTTATTTATTTATTTGATAGAGAGAAACACAGCCAGAGAGGGAACACAAGCAGGGGGAGTGAGAGAGGGAGAAGCAGGCTTCCCGCCAAGCAGGGAGCCGGATGTGGGGCTCGATCCCGGGTCTCTGGGATCATGACCTGAGCAGAAGGCAGTCGCTTAATGACTGAGCCACCCAGGCGCCCATGATGGAGGATTTCTAAAGGATAGAAAGTTCACTAAGGACAGAATGGGAGGGCTACACCAAGCAAAGGCACGGAGATATGACACGACTGTTTGACACCTTGGGGAATTGCCAGGATTTCAGTCTTCCTGGATATAAGGTGTAATGAGAAGCCAGATGTGGACAGCAAAGTAGAAGGGGAAACCATGAAAGTGGCATCTGAATGATAAAATACTGTTTTGCACATGGGGAGCTTTGCGGAGTTTTAAGCAAAGCAGTACAAGAACTTAGGTTTTAAAAACCTCGCTCTGGTGTAAAAGATGAATTGCTAGGTAAGAAGAATGGCAGGGAAAGCAGTTAAAACTGTTGCAAAGATCCAGTTGAGATATGGTTAGAAGCTAAATTAGGTAGAAAGAAATGAAAGAAAAAAAGAAATATTTAAGAGACTTCTAGGACACTGGGACCAAGGGATGTGGAGAGACACTGATCATGGGGAAATATAAACAGAAGAGCCCTGGAGATTCCAGAATTATAGCTTTGCAGATCGCGATGGAAAGATTAAAGGAGATTTTTGTTAGTGTTTTTGTGTGTTAGGAGGAGGAAAAGGAGGAGTGGCTCTATTAATTTTAGTTAGAGGCATGTAGAGTCTAGGACCTCAGATAAACAATGTGATGTTGTGAGAAATAAAAATAATAAAAGGTTTCTGTTCAAGAGGGTAGGAATTAAGAGATACTTGGTGTAAAGGCACTTGTAAATTCCCAGCACAGACTGTGTGTGTACATCAGGGATAAATGTTAGGGATAATCATTACCTTTTGTAGCTCTCTGTAGAGGAAAAGTCTTACTTGATCTTTGGTTATATATTTTTCAAGTGGGACTTGTTAACTGAAGTTATGACTTCTTTCTAATGTGTTTCTTTTTAAGTTACTGAGAAGAAAAGTCTTATTTGATCTTTGGTTATATATCTTTCAAGTGGGACTTGTTAACTGAAGTTATGACTTCTTTCTAATGTGTTTCTTTTTAAGTTACTGAGAGGAAAAGTCTTACTTGATCTTTGGTTATATATCTTTCAAGTAGGACTTGTTAACTGAAGTTATGACTTCTTTCTAATGTGTTTCCTTTTAAGTTACTGAACAGGAAAAAAAGACTTATAAAGCCTCCAAACGCTACTATTAAATATTGTCAACACAGATTAAAAGGCAGCAACATATAATTAAAGTAACAAATTTATCTCTGTTGTGAGAAGAGCACAGGCCACTTTCCCAGGTGAAAGACGGTACACGGTTAGTAAAAGTCTGCACACAGTGTCTTTAAAAGAAAGGTGCAAGAACCTACAGGTTCCCTTCAGGTTCCCTTAGTACTTCATAACAATAGAGTGTTTTAATTCTGCAACTTCATCCTTTTCTCCCAAACTAGACTGTGAGCTCCTTGAGAGAAACGCGGTTTTCTTGTTCATCTCTATCATCAGAGACCAATGCCACATATTGTTGGGGCTTAATTAATACCTAACTACTTCAGTGAAGCAAAACACAGGGATATAAAAACAAGCATTATTTATTTAGTGCAGGCAACGCCTTAAGCCACATTTTACTCTTTTTTCCTAAGTATTCATTTATTTGACAGAGAGATCACAGGTAGGCAGAGAGGCAGGCAGAGAGAGAGGAGGAAGCAGGCTCCCTGCTGAGCAGAGAGCCCGATGCGGGCCTCGATCCCAGGACCCTGAGATCATGACCTGAGCCGAAGGCAGAGGCTTTAACCCACTGAGCCACCCTTTAAAGCTGAGAAAGCGGCTTAGGGGACAATTCTCCGTTGGGCAGAGGTGACCTGTCCTTCGGCAGAGACGGCGCTCTTCCCACGAGCGTGTGCTCTTAAACGCCAACAGCGACACCAGAGCCCCCGGTGACCTTGCCCAAACCACGACCGCTTCTCTCCCGGGCTCAGTGGCAGCGGTGCTCCCCGACCTGCACACCAGAGTCCACCGTCCCGGACTCGGCTTCGTACCGTGTCCCCTTCCTGTCCCTCCCCGCCTCTGGCTCTCAGGGCCGAAAGCGAGCCCGCGAACACCGACCCTTGGCACTGACGTTCGCTTTCACTCCGCGGGCAGCGCGGCCGACCTCACCGGCTTCCCCCGGACGCAGCCCGCCCGCTCCCGCGCCCCGTTCCCCGACTCACAGGCGGCGGCAGCGAGTCCCTCGCCGGGGGGGCCGCGCCTCCCAGCCGGCCGCTCAGGGCCCCGAGCGCGACGAGTCGCGAGACGCAGCGCCGCAGCATCGCTCCGGGAGCGCGGAGGGATCCGCGAGGACCAGCCCGGCACCAGCCCGGCACCAGCCCTCCCGCCCGCCGGCTGCGCAGGGATCCGCGAGGATCGGCTCCGCACCAGCCCCGCCCCGCCCGGCACCAGCCCCGCCCCGCTCGGCAGCAGCCCCGCCCCGCCCGGCACCAGCCCCGCCTCGCCTGCCGGCTGCGCAGGAATCCGCGGGCACCAGCTCGGCGCCAGCCCCGCCCCGCCCGGCACGAACCCCGCCCCGCCTGCCGGCTGCGCAGGAATCCGCGAGGACCAGCTCGGCACCAGCCCCGCCC
>PITA01015092.1:0-52054 GCA_004023965.1 Spilogale gracilis | reverse complement strand
ATACAATGGAATACTATGCCTCCGTCAGAAAGGATGAATACCCAACTTTTGTAGCAACATGGACTGGACTGGAAGAGATTATGCTGAGTGAAATAAGCCAAGAAGAGAAAGTCAAGTATCGCATGGTCTCACTTACTTGCGGTGCATGAGGGGCAAACTGGAGGACAGTGGCAGAAGGAAAGCAAATGGGAACTAGGGTCATCTAGGGAGGGAAACGAAACAACAGAGACTTTGAACACAGAAACAAACTGAGGGACTTGGAGGGAGGGTGGTAGAGGGATGGGAGAGCCTGGTGGTGGGTACTGGGGACACCTAAAGTGTGGAGCACTGGGTGTGGGGAATGGGGAATGAATCTTGAAACACTGGAAAAAAAAATTTTAGTAACAATAAAAAAAAATAAATAAAATTAAATAAATAAATAAATAAAACAAAATAAAAAATTTGAAAAATCCCAAATACACAAACTCTCATTACACTTTAAACAACTGGAAAATCAACAAAAAAAATAAACCAACCCCCCATACAAGACAGGAAATAATTAGGATTAGAGCAGAGATGAATGAATCAGAAACTAGAGATATAGTAGAACACATCAACAAAACTAGAAGCTGGTTCTTTGAAAGAATCAATAAGATCGATAAACCTTCGACCAAACTAATCCAAAAGAAAAGGGAGAAGACCCAAATTAATAAAATTATGAATGAAAGGGGAGAGATCACAACTAACACCGAGGAAATAGAAACAACCATCAAAAATTACTATCAACAATTATATGCCAATAAGTTTAACAACCTAGAAGAGATGGATACATTCCTGGAAACCTATAAACTTCCAAGACTGAAACAGGAAGACACTGACAATTTGAATAGATCTATATCTAGTAATGAGATTGAAACAGTGATCAAAAACCTCCCCAAAAACAAGAGTCCAGACCCAGACGGATTCCCTGGGGAATTCTACCAAACATTCAAAGAAGAAATAATATCTATTCTCCTGAAGCTCTTTCAAAAAATAGAAATGGAAGGAAAACTTCTGGACTCTTTCTATGAAGCCAGTATCACTCTAATCCCCAAACCAGACAAAGACCCCATCAAAAAGAAGAACTTCAGACCAGTATCTCTGATGAATGTGGATGCCAAGATTCTCAAGAAAATCCTTGCTAACAGGATCCAACAATATATAAAAAAGATTATCCACCATGGCCAGGTGGGATTCATCCCAAGGATGCAAGGGTGGTTCAACACTTACAAATCAATCAATGTATAGAACAAATCAATAAGAGAAGAGAGGTGAACCACATGGTACTCTCAATTGATGCAGAAAAGGCATTTGACAAAATACAACATCCATTCCTGATAAAAACTCTTCAAAGTATAGGGATAGAGGGAACATTTCTCAACCTCATAAAATCTATCTATGAAAAACCCACAGCAAATATCACTCTCAATGGGGAAAAAATGACAGCTTTCCCTCTGAGATCAGGAACAAGACAAGGATGTCCACTCTCACTACTACTGTTCAACATAGTGTTAGAAGTCCTAGCAACAGCAATCAGGCAACAGAAAGAAATAAAATGTATTAAACTTGGCAAAGAAGTCAAACTCTCTCTCTTTGCAGATGACATGATACTCTAGGTGGGAAACCCAAAAGACTCTACCCCCAAACTACTAGAACTCATACAACAATTTGGTAATGCGGCAGGATACAAAATCAATGCACAGAAATCAGTTGTGTTCTTATACACTAACAATGAAAATATAGAAAGTGAAACCAGAGAATCGATTCCGTTTACTATAGCACCAAAAACCATAAAATACTTGGGATTAAACCTAACCAAACAAGTTAAGGATCTGTACTCACGGAACTACAGAAAACTCATGAAAGAAACTGAAGAAGACACAAAAAGATGGAAGAGTATTCCATGCTCATGGATCTGAAGAATAAACATTATTCAAATGTCTATACTGACCAGAGCAATCTATACTTTCAATGCCATCCTGATCAAAATTCCATCAAATTCTTCAAAGCATTGGAACAATCCTAAAATTTATATGGAACCAAAAAAGACCTCAAATCGCTAAGGAATTGCTGAAGAAGAAAAGCAAAGCTGGGGGCATCTCGTTACCTGACTTCAGGCTTTATTACAAAGCTGTGATTACCAAGACAGCATGGTACTGGCACAAAAACAGACAAATAGACCAATGGAACAGAGTAGAGACTCCAGATATGGACCCACAAATCTATGGTCAAATCATCTTCGACAAAGCAGGAAAAAATATCCAGTGAAACAAAGACAGTCTCTTCAATAAACGGTGCTGGGAAAATTGGACATCAACATATAAAAGAATGAAACTAGACCATTCTCTTATACCACACAGGCAAACTCAAAATGGATGAAAGACCTCAATGTGAGGCAGGAATCCATCAAAATCCTGGAACAGAACATAGGCAGTAACCTCTTTGACATCAGCCACAGCAACTTCTTTCAAGACACATCTCCAAAGGCAAAGGAGATAAAAGCAAAAATGAACTTCTGGGACTTCATCAAAATAAAAAAGCTTCTGTACAGCAAAGGAAACAGTCAATAAAACAAAGAGGCAACCCATGGAATGGGAGAGAATATTTGCAAATGACACTACAGACAAAGGGCTGATATCCAAGATCTATAAAGAACTACTCAAACTCAACATCCAAAAAGAAGATGAACACATCAAAAAATGGGCAAGAGACATGAAGAGGCACCTCTCCATAGAAGATATACAAATGGCTAACAGGCTCATGAAAAAATGTTCATCGTCACTAGCTATCAGGGAAATTCAAATCAAAACCTCACGGAGATACCACCTTATTCCAGTCAGAATGGCCAAAATTAACAAGTCAGGAAACAACAAGTGTTGGAGAGGCTGCGAGAAAGGGGAACCCTCTGACACTGTTGGTGGGAATGCAAGTTGTGCAGCCGCTTTGAGAAACAGTGTGCAGATTCCTTAAAAAATTAAAAATCGAGGGTGCCTGGGTGGCTCAGTGGCTTAAAGCCTCTGCCTTCGGCTCAGGTCATGATCTCAGGGTCCTGGGATCAAGGCCCGCATCGGGCTCTCTGCTCAGCAGGGAGCCTGCTTCCTCCTCTCTCTGCCTGCCTCTCTGCCCACTTATGATCTTGCTCTGTCAAATCAATAAATAAAAATCTTTAAAAAAATTAAAAATTGAGCTAGTGTATGACTTTGCAATTGCACTACTGGGCCTTTACTCCAAAGATACAGATGTAGTGAAAATAAGGGCCATTTGTACCCCAATGTTCATAGCAGCAATGGCCACAATTGCCAAACTGTGGAAGGAGCCAAGGTACCCTTCAACAGATGAATGGATAAAGAGATGTGGTACATATACACAATGGAGTACTATGCCTCCAGCAGAAAGGATGAATATCCAACTTTTGTAGCAACATGGACTGGACTGGAAGAGATTATGCTGAGTGAAATAAGCCAAGTAGAAAAAGTCAAGTATCACATGGTTTCACTTACTTGTGGTGTGTAAGGGTTAATATAGAGGACAGTAGGAGAAGGAAAGAAAATGGGAAGTAGGGTAATTCAGGAAGAGAAATGAAACATGAGAGACTTTGGGTACAGAAATAAACTGAGGGATTTGGAGGGAAGGGTGGGGGGATGGGAGAGCCTGGTCGTGGGTACTGAGGGCACCTATTGCATGGAGCACTGGGTGTGGGGCAAGGGCAATGAATCTTGGAACACTGAAAAAATAAAATAAATTTAAAGTGAAAAAAAAAAAATCCTGGGACCCTGGGTGGCTCAGTGGGTTAAAGCCTCTGCCTTTGGCTCAGGTCATAGTCTCAGGGTCCTGGGATCAAGGCCTGCATCGGGTTCTCTGCTCGGTGGGGAGCCTGTTTCCTCTGCTCTCTCTGCCTGCCTCTCTGCCTACTTGTGATCTCTCTCTGTCAAATAGGTAAATAAAATCTTTTTTTTAAAAACAAATCCTTCTCTCATTGCTTTCTCCTAGAATTTTTCTAAAATCAATTGACTTTATAATTGTGATTTTCTATTCTCGATTTTTTTTCATTTGTTCCTTTGATCTGTTTTCTACTGTTGCCCAATAGTATATTATATTAATTCTTATCTGTTTCTACTAAGTTTTGATGTTAGCTAGTGTGTATCTTTACAATGATAAGGACTACTGTGAGCCTTCTAAGTCCTTTCAATTTCCATATTAATACTTGAATAAATGTATCAAATTCTTCAAAGGAAGATTATTGGCATTTTTATTGGCCACTGTACTGAAAATATGCATCAATTTGGAAGAACTGATATCTTGACAATATTAGATTTTCTAATTCATGAAAACAGTTTATTTCTTGTCCATTTATTTAGGTCATCTTAACATTTTATACTTTTTGGTGTAGACATTCTAATATTTTTTATTCCAAATTTATTTTGCTTGTTTTCTTATTTCCTTATCCTACAAATGGTTTTTTAAACCATTTCTCTGATTTGGGTTTTATTTAGCTCTTTGTTTAGCTCCATTTAGCTCTTCTCTATCTAATTGAATCTTCTTTGATTTTAATTGTTTTCTTTCCACTTTGAGTTTAACATCCCCTGCTCTCATTGGATTTTAAGGGAAAAATTTAGGTCACTGATTTAATATCTATTTTTAAATATAACTTCTTAAAGGTATAAATTTCCCTCAAACACTGCTTTATCTATCTCTCAAAAACACATTCAGTTTTAGATACTTTGTCATTTTTTTTAAAGATTTTATTTATTTGACAGAAACACAGCCAGAGAGAGAACACAAGCAGGGGGAGTGAGAGAGGGAGAAGCAGACTTCCCACTGAGCAGGAAGCTCGATGTGGGGCCTGATCCCGGCTCTCCGGGATCATGACCCGAGCCCAAGGCAGTCGCTTAAGCAACTGAACCACCCAGGCGCCCCGATATTTTGTAATTTTTGACCTATGAGTTCTACAATATGTTATTTTCATATCCAAAGACTTAGGAATTTTTAAATAATTTTAGTATTATAAATTCCTAATCTATTTCCATTGTGAAAGAGACCAAGATCTGTGATAGTTCCATCATTATATATACTATAGAAAAGAAAATTTCCTTTTTGGTTATGGAATGGTAGTGTTTTCTTGGTAATGTCAATAAAGTTGTTTGATGTTCTTTAAATATTTGATGCATTTTGTGACATCTTTATCTAGTTTTATAAATTACTATGTGAAAGGTGATAAAAAACTCGATTATGATTGCAGAACTACTGATTTTTGCCTGTAGTTCTATCAGTTTTTACTCTATTTATTTTGAAGTTTTATTAAATGAATGCACACATTTTATCATCACAATGTAACTTCATTTTCCTGATAATACTCTGTCCTCTGATGGCTGATATTTGTAGAGATGTTCTAGTTTTCTTATGTTTTTATTTCTCATTATATCTAATCTTTTTGTTTCTGTGCAAACTGTCTCTTATAAATAGCATATATATTTTTTAAACCCAACAATCTCTGCCTACAAAATGGAGTATTGAATTCACTACCTTTAATATACTTATATACTAAACACTTTATATATTAAGTCTACCATCTTGCTATTTGCTTTCGAGTTGCCACATCTTTGATTTTTCCCTTCCTTAATTCCTCCTTTCATGTCTTCTTTTGGGTTAGTTAATACTTTTCCATATGTTAATTTAATTCCTCTGTTGGCATTTCAGCCATATCTATTTAACTCTGTAAACAGTTCTTCAGGATGTTTGGATGTGATTCTGTAAAGCAGCCAAGAGATACAGAGGAGCCCCACAGTCTACTTGTCTCAGAGAAGGATTCCAATTCTCAGATGGATTTAAGCATTCATGTAACCAAAGATGATATTAATGAAATAATTCAAATACATGGAACTGGTAATACATCTTCCAATGACGAAATAGGAAGTACAAGAGATGTAGATGAGATCGAATTTCTAGGGACTATTGATGCAGAAGAAGGTACTTGAAGAAGCTGACAGTGTATCAAATGAAGATTCAACAACCAATACTGTAGTAATAATGAAGATCCTCAAATAGACATTGTAGAAGAGGACTTTAAATTCTGGAGATGATGTTAGTGAGCAGGATGTGCCAGACTTGTTTGACACGGATAATGTAATCGTCTGCCAGTATAACAAGATTCATCAAAGCAAGAACAAATGGAAATTCTAGGGTTCTCAGTATTAGTACCATTGGCATTTAAGGCTGGCTAATTCTTTGCTGTGGGGGGGCTGACCTGTATATTGCAGGATATATAGTGGCATCATTGGCCTCTGCCCTCTAGATGCCAGTACTGTTTCTTTAGATTATCAAAAGTCTTTTCATGTACTTCCAAATAAGGGGGAAAAAAATAACAATTGGCTTAGAATTAGTGCTGCAGGTTTTAGAGCTACAAGGCTTACAATACGCAACGACAAATTAATACTATAAACTCAAGAATAACATTACATGACTTCATGCAACATGCAAGAACCTTACATTAATAAAATTATCTTACTTTCTCCATATTTGGTACTATAGGCACATTTATTTCATACATGTTTAAGGTTTAAGTCTCACAATGAAATGTGGTTATTTTCACTTCAAATATTCACTTTTCTTTAAAAAATTAATATATATGAGATTATATTTTATATTTACCCACACATTTAGCACTTCTGTTGCTCTTCATTTCTTCTTGAAAATATAAGCTTCCATATGGTGTCATTTTCCTGAAGAACTTCATTTAAATTTCTTATACTGCAGATATGCTGGCAGAATTTCTCTCTGACTGTGCCCTCATTTTTGAAGAATATTTTTGGCTTTTTGCACTTTATTTTTAATTTTATTTTTTTTAAATTTTCATTATGTCCAGTTGGCCCACATATAGTACGTTTTTGTTGTAGTGTTCAACAGTTCATTAGTTGTTTATAACACCTAGTGTTCATCCCAACATGTGTCTTCCTTAATACCCATCACTTTCATAGTATTCCACTGTCTTCCCTTTTCCACTGGTCTGATGAAAAAGTCAGTCATTCTATTTGTACGTTGTCCCAAGTTTTCTAGCTGTTTTTTTTTTTTTTTAATTTTCTCTATGTCTTTATATTTTAGCAACTTGTCTATAAGTGTCTAGGTATATCTTTGTATTTATCCTGACATTTAGGAGGTTACTGAGTTTCCTATATCTTTCACAAATATTTGGAAATTTTTAACATTTTTTTTCAAATATTTCAAGCATATTTTTTCTCCTTCATTCCCTTGATCTTCTTCTCCTGAAATTCCAATTACAGTTATGTTATCTAGCTTGATATTGTCTCACAAATCACTGAGACTCCAGAGTTTTTTAGCCATTTTTCTCATTTTACTTTAGACTAAATACTTTCTATGGCTCTTTCTTCATATTTATCAGTCTTCTGCACTCTTAATGCTGATAACACTGGTTAGTAAAATTTTTGTTTCAGATCTAATAATTCCATTCCATTGTTATTTTTCTTTTTAATAGCCCTGATTTATCCTCTGAGATTCACTATTCACTTTTTATAATTACACTCCCTCCAAAAATTTAAGACTATATTTCATAACCATTTCAAAGTTTTCATCTGAGAATAGCAACGCCGTAGCTATCTCAATGCCTTTTCCTTAATTATAGATATTTTACAACTTCTTTACATGTTTAGAAATTCCAATTATATGTTGGACATTGTATATAATGACTATAAAGATTGATATTGTGACACTTTTCTTTAAGGAGTATTAATTTTTGTTCCACCAGGAAGTTAAATTACTAGCTGAAACTTTTGGTCCAAATACATTTGGTTTTATTTTAGGTTAGAGAGGGTTGACTCCGGTATTGAACTTAGTCCTAGAAAGTGGCATTTATTTTAGGGCATGGTCCTCCATCCTTAAACATGGCCTTTCCTGAGACTCAACCAGGTACTAAGATGCTAGTCAGGTTTTCTTTAATCGGGTGTTTCATGACTCTGGTATCACAGTTTAGCTTTGATCGAACAGGTGAACTTCGATTGGGCTTTTGTGGTTTGTCTTCTACATGTACAGTCTAGCCTTCACTCAAAAACCTATCGTAAATACAACTCATAGAATTTTGGAGACTCCTTTTAGGAGTTCCCTCTTTTTTATGATTGTGCTCAGATGCTCCATTAGTTGGAGACCAGGTCATTTTCTCCTCAAATCAACAGAACTACCATAATTTGTTTAGGCTCCACTTCTCTGGGCCATAGCAGGACATGCCACCATGCTAAGAACTGAGATAATAAAAGGATTCACCTCATGTGGTTCCTTCTCTCAAGAACCACTGTGCTGTGTTCCTTATTTCCAATACCCAAAAAACCTTTCCTCATATATTTTATCAGTCTTACAGTTATCTCAGTAGATCAGCATGTACAGTAGTAAAAATCAAAAATTTTATATTAATCAATATTTAGCATGATTCTCTTTCAGTTTTTCTATGCAATATCAAATGTACTATTTATTTTTAAAGATTTTATTTATTTATTTGACAGAGAGAAACACAGGTAGAGAAGTGACACAAACAGGGGGAGAGAGAGAGAGAAGCAGGCTTCCTGCCAAACAGGGAGCCAGCCAAATGCAGGGCTCAATCCCGGGACTCCGAGATCATGACCTGAGCCGCAGGCAGACACTTAACAACTGAACCACCCAGGTGCCGCTCAAATGTACTTTTTAAAAGCCATTATACATCAAATTATTTTCCAGGAACAAATATACATGGCAAAAACATAGGCCACATGCAGTAAAAAATGCAAACTGTCGAACAAGTTCAAATCACAATACTTGTAAACCACATTGGCTTACAGCATTTGCTTTATGTACACTCAAAATCATTAGCCATGAGAAACAGTACAGACTACTTCACTAGCTTTCATGGAATTATTGACTGAGTGGACACAACAGCACGTAGAATATTGAAAATCATATATATCTATAGTACAATATAATGTTCTATTCATGTACATAAAATGCACATCTGGAAAATCCAACCAAAAGTATCAAAAATAACTTTAATGATGATGCTATTATTTTTTAGTGCTTACCATGTGCTAAACATTTACCTATATTGTCTACATCGATCTCTATAAGAATTTTATGCTATATACATGATCAATATCCCCATTTTCAAGATGAATAAAGTAAGGCACTGAGAGGTTCAAGAACTTGCCCAAAGTTGCAGAGCTAAAATCATTACAAACTATTGATTCTTATAAAAAATAACCTATTTTTATGTCTACTACCTTGAATTATTTATAATTTGTTTTAAGAATCTGTGAACTAATTCCCTGACTCCATTTTTATTGTTTTTACAATTAACACCTTGTTAACTGTGGACAGGTGTTTCCCAATGGGGTACTGAACTCCAACCAGGTGTTAATGAAAAGAAACAAGAAAGTTAGGTTAATAAGACATGGGAAAATTGCCATGTATCTGAAATAGGACTGTAAATTAGCTTGTTCTATCAAGGGGGAGATGTATTTTCTTTTAAAATCTTCTCCAGTTTGCTACAAAATTTCAAGAACCTTTAGTAATTCTTTGATTTTTGACTCTAGTTAAAGTTAACATAAAATTTGCTTATTTGATTTGTGTAAATATAGCCTTGATCATTGATTTGGTATCAAAATGAGTATTTTGTGAGCCCCTTGTGGATCATTAACTCATTGCTAAATTTTATACTTCACAATGCATAAGTTAAAAAAACTAACAATGGAGGATAGAAGAATGTATATTAATACTATTTGTGACAGAACTAACTTTTTCACAAGCTAAACTTATGCCCTCCTTAATGTCTACCTCTCAGTTACCCCATCCCTCCATCCCTCCCCCACCCCTCCAGCAACCCTCAAGTTTGATTGGGAAGACAGGAGACTCTGGCCAGAGATCTAAGATCCAGGTGGTCCGGGAAACAAAAGGAAAATGCCCAAGTTTCAAAGGAAATCATAGGAGCCAGGGATTCCTTATGGCAAACCATGATGAAGCAAGAGTAAAGTGATTAACGAGAGCCAGTCCTCAGCCTGGACTCGGGTTGCATCCAGTAGACACTGGGGTATTTTGAACAAAGCTTTTTGGCCCATTGTCCATCCTATTTGGTCAGTTGTCTCTCATCCCCGCAATCAGAAAGATCTGATCAATATCATCACTCCCACTCAGAAAACTGACATGAAGAATCCTGGGGCATAATAAGGCAGTATAATGAATGTAGAAATTACATTTTTAAATTGTTAGAAAAATTTTAAAGTTTAAATATATTCAAATGTATGTCTTCTAACTTTCACTTAATCTGGGCACAAGCTTGTGAGTGGGTCTTTGATGTTCTCCAAAAAAATAAACTATTTGAATCCAATTACCATATTGAAAATATTCCTCCAAAGTTTTAATTCCCTGTCATTTCTCCTCCATTTGTCTGAAGTTGCTATTCAGAATTTTAAATAACTCATTTACATAAGAATCCTTTTCTTAGCTCCAGACAGTGTGAATATTTTTATGCAGATTAAAGTAAATGTACTCATATGAAAACTTTAGGGAGGAAAAAAAACCCCAAAAAACAAAAAACAAAAAACAAATTCCCAGAAGCCAAAATCAGATTATAGATCTAATAAGCTGCAGTGAATTCATATGTGCTACAGCTGTGGTGGAAGTGTGAAAATGTCATCAGGTAGAATGAAATTTAAATAAAATGTTCTGCTGTGTATGTGTTTATTATTTCTCTTTAACCTGGGATAGGAATTTCATATCTTACATATCTCCCCAAATTTTTATGCATTGTGTAAAACTTATCTAAGCTCAGATTTTGCAAAAATCATTGTAAAAAAATATAGATTATCAGGTATGGGAAAATGCAAGACAATTTCCTTCCTGCCTAGTGTCCCACTAGCCAAATACAAGAAAAAAGTGTAATGAATTTGAAAATAAAAAGCTAACATATTCTCCCTTAAGCACTGTAAATTTTCTAATGAAGGAAACATTTCCTGCTGAGTCTCTCCTCAGAAAATCCAATAAAGTTTTTATTAAAATGAACAGTCACAGAAAAAGAAAGTTTAAAGTAAATTTTCTGTATAGTTTAATAAGATCTTTTCCTCATAAACAGCACTGAAGTCTTTCATTAAAAAGATCAATAACACACTCAAAAACATAGTTTAGTGCAATACCCATTAATTAGGCTTTGAAGAATATTATATAGCTAGAAGTAATCATTAATGTAAAACCTAAATAAAAATAGATGCCACTTGTGAATAACTATAAAATGAATAATGGTTTCATTATACAGTTAAAGCACATGACTTTGGACAGAATATATGTGCACCAAAAAGTTATCAAGAAACTATGTAGGAGAGCCTTCCTCAAGTGACCTAATCTTCAGCCAGATACTCTTCAGCAGAAAATAATTTTATTCACAAACTAGTGAAGACTCTTCCACTACGACAAACATAATATTAAGAGCCAATCTTGTTTTTGAATAAACTAAATACTGTTAGTATTGAAACAGAAGGATCATGTCTTCAACTACTGCAAGGAACTCAGAGCCACCAACCCCCTTCACAATCCCTAGGGATAACAATTTGGAGAACAATTTCATATATTTTCTTGAAAAAAAAAAAAAAAACAAAGTTACTTTGTAATTGATAATCCTGTGCAAAACTAGTAGCAATGATTAATGTTTTGCCTAAAAAATGAACATGAAGCAGAGAAACCAGTAAGATAAACATGCACATTCTGCTTCTTTCCTTTATTAATGTTGGGATTTTTCCAATAAAAAATAAAATCCTTCAGTTAACTGGTACTGTAAATATTGGAAAAATACATAAGTATTGTGTATGGGCTATGGGGAAAGGATGAGCATGTTCTTTTTTTTTAAGATTTTATTTATTTATTTAACAGAGGGAGGGAGGGAGAGAGAAAGAGAGAGAGAGAGAGAGAAATATCACAAGCAGGCAGAGAGGCAGAGAGAGAGGGAGAAGCAGGCTCCCTGCAGAGCAGAGAGCCCAATGCAGGCCTTGATCCCAGGACCCTGAGATCATGACCTGAGCCGAAGGCAGAGGCTTAACCTTCTGAGCCACCCAGGCGCCCAAGGATGAGCATGTTCTTAAACTATCTTGAAGCATGGCTTACATATAATTAGATGTTTAAATTTAGGTTTTGGATTTTGAATATTAAATCATTTTCCACAAGGAAAATATATTCCTCATACAGCTGCAATGGGATCATGTCTCACACTTTCCTGTTAGTTAACAGTTCCACAAAAGGCCTTGACATGAGCATTACTGGGTATATTGATCATATTTTGAACTGATTAAATGTTTATAATGTCTCCTTATTGACATATCCTCCCATAATAACTTCTCTTAAAACTAAAGGAAGAAACACAGATAATATCAACACTTAATGTGCAGCTCACAGTCATTAAAAAGCACACAGTGAGAGATCAATAGTTTTTCCCTTTGCACAGCACTGAATCAATTATTTTGGCTTAAAAGCTGAGTCTGAGAAATGTTCAATGCATACCCCAGACCTGTTCCCAAATCTGTTCCTCCTTCTGCTTTAATCATCCTTATACGGCCTGATGACCCTCAACTTTAGGCAAAGAACCAAAAAACAAAACAAAAGGATTCCCATTATTTCTTTCTTCCTTCTTCCAGGGCCTCCTCCTGGAATTTCCTTTGTTCCTTCTTGGTTTAGAAGAACTTTCGACTACAAGAGCCTACTCCTATCATCTTCTCTTCCTTTAAGAAAATCAAGGTGGATTTCTTGTTTGTTTTAACATTCCTGAGCAGAACAGTTCTAAGGTTCAACCCTCTGATAAACTGATTGGAATATCACGGACAGTTAATTGTTCAGAGGAACATTAGACATTATATCCCTGATGTCTTCATCAGTCTATGAAGGAATCCAAAGTTCAACATCTTTAGAAGTTCTCAAGTTCTCAAAATTCCTCTGAACAGAAAGGGCTTAGGATCTAGGTGAAACTCCAAACTCAGAGCTTTTTACACGGTGTGATTTTAATAAATACATACATACATACAGTGAAAGCATGTGTTTATAGAAAAAAATGTATATCAGTGAGAGTCAGGACCCTTTTCTTTTTTGAGGGGGGGGAGGTTAGTCATTTATTGGTAGATAAACTTGTCCTCAGAGAATTTGATGACTCACTGGCAAGTCTATACACTTCTTCACACCATTTTGGAATTCTCCACAGCACCAACCAGAAACATTAACTTTATCTTAATTTTATCTTAATTTTATAGTGTAAAAAGAAATATGAAAATTCTGAGATTTGGCTGGGTAAAGATTAAGAGCAAAGGTAGTGATCCCCAAAGATTAGGTTGTTAGTGAATCCACATCCACAGTGAATCTTTTGTCCCCAAGACAAAAAGAACATGTCCCCTGTCCTCATTATTGTATCTACCAAATACCCAAGATTAAATTTAAAAGGAAGAAAAACCCTCCGGCTCTCCAGAAAACAAGCACTGTTATCACATCTAGTATCCTCAAATAAGTTTTAAAAGCTTTCCAATGAAAGAAAGAACCCAGACCTATTTAAATGATTCAAAATGTAATTGCAATTGTAAATGATTCAAAATGTAATTCAAAATTTCATATGTGTATGTTTTACACCATTACTAGTTAGCTTGCTAATGAAATCAATTTGATAATCACAATAAAAAGCTTTTATCATGTGATGGACTGAATGTTTGTGCCCCAACAAAATTCATATGTTGAAGCACCAATCCTCAGTCTGATGGCATTTGGAGATGGGGGCCCTTGAGAAGTAGTGAGGGTTAGATGAGCTCATGAGGTTGGGGTTCTCATAAGAGGCTGGGGAACTTATAAGAAGAGATACCAGGAATCTCAATCTCTCTCTCTCTCTCTGTCTCTCTCTCTCTCCCCATGAATACATAAAGAAGTCAGTGGGCACTCAGTGGGAGTAGGAGATACTCACAAGGGAAAAGAAGAGGCCTCATAATGAAACCTACATTACATGCACTCCGATCTTGGATCTCTTTAAGGTTCTTTAAACAACCTAGTCTGTGGTATTTTGTTATGGCAGCCTGAGCTGACTAACACATATCACAACATCAACTGCCAAGAAATATGTAAGACCTGAAAATTGTGACTATTCTTGGTTTGCTTCCAGAGGTAGAAATAATTGAAAAAAAAGAAAAGAAAAAGAAAAAGAAATAAGTGAACCTGAGATTTTAACTGTGTATTAGTTTTTTCTCCTTTTAATTATTTTCTTATGTACTCGGATGTACGGTTAGTTCTATTACTTCTACTTCTTGTCTCTCTAATGATTACACATTCAATATTTTCATTATTATGTTACATAAATTGTAATAACTTAAAGAAGTAGGAGAGTCTGCTGTGTGTTTCTTATTTACTCTTTCAATTGCAAATACATTCTATTTCTTGTAATTTTTCCATTGTCATCTTACAACATGGATTTGTGATAATTTTGTATTTCCTATGTAAAACAAACAACAAGCAGATAAATAACAGACTTATTTGTAAGATGGTGTCTTTTTTAATTACATTTATCTTCTGCTGTTTATGTGCAAGCCTCTTTCAAAATTCAGACTAAAGCTTAACACAGTCATTGTTTAGGGTAAATATTCATTAGTATTCACTTTTACTTAGCTATTCTATAATTAATAAACTTAAGCATTTAGAAAAATGCAACAAATTCTAATAATGAATTTTGGATTTTCTGAGCTTTTTACATTAAGATTCATAATATAGTCAAGTCAATTATTGCATTTATACTTGATTTTCATTATATAATTGCCCAGTCAAAAAAGAGAGTTATGTTAATCAGTATATAGAAGAAAGCCGTTGATTTCTACCTATTTTAGAGCTAAATATGTTATTCCAGTGTATTCTCTATAACAAAATGTATATAACAACAACAAAAAAACAGTATTCATTTAGCTTAGTAGGGCTTTATCTTTTTCATAAAGTAAATATCTCATCATAAGCATTTACTCAGTGGATCAAAAATAAACAAACCTAAGAATTTGTGATTCTCTAGACCTCTTCTAGTAGATGCAAATAGTTGACTCAGTTTCCAAGATTACAAATAATTTCCTGATAGGAGGGAAACAAAAAAGCAGAAACAAAGAGAGGTTCCAGGCAAGTCTGTCCTCTTTCTAAGGAGCTTTTATGTAAATAATACTAAATAATTTCTAATTGCAATGCATTGACCAGAACTGTGTCTAATAGTCATCTCCTGACTTAAGGGAGACTGAGAAAATTAGTTTTGTAGCTGGGGATTTTTGTTGTCTAACAAAATGGAACCAACAAAATTGAGGTTCTGTCAATAAGGGAGAAGAGAATATTGGTAGTTAAACAAGCAATTCATATCATGTATCTTTTCAAGACAAAATGGTATGAAAATAGAAAATAAAAGGAAGAAAATTAATGAAATTCATAAACATGTGAAAATTAAATCCCCCCCCCCCGAATAACCTAATGAGGAAGGAAGGAAGGAAGAAAAGAAGGCAGGCAGGCAGGAAGGCAGGCAAGGAAGGAAGAGAGGGAAAGGGAGGGAGGTTGGTTCTAAAATATCTTGAGATAAATAAAATTAGAAACATAACATAGCAAAACTTACAAGATGCAGCAAAAGCAGTTTTAAAGGGAAGTTTATAGTGATAAATGTCTACATTAAGAAAAAAGAAAGATTTCTAATAAACTAACCTTTCTACGTCAAGGAACTAGAAAAAGAGCAGGCTAAACCTAAATTAAGCAGAAATAAGGAAAGAATTCAGATCAGAAAAAGAAGTACATAGAGACCAAAAAACAATGAAAATCATTTTTGAGAAGATAAAAAAATTGGCAAACCTTTAGGCCAATTACAAATGAGTCAATGCTCAAAAAAAAAAAATAAAATAAGAAATGAAAGAGCAGGCATTACAAATGATAACAGAGAAATATAAAAGATTGTAAGAAACTACTATTGATACATATATGCCAACAAATTAGATAACCTAGAAAAATGTATAAATTCCTAGACATATTAATCGTCAAATAGTTCTAAGGAGGCACTTCGAGTTTATATGCTATTTTGTTACAATATTTTATAATTTCCTCACCACTTTCCAGCCTCCTCAAGGCAATGTCACATGTTCAAGGTTTTTGTTATGGAGGCACTCCCACTCTATGGACCAATGTCTCTATCAGTTAACTCTTTCTGTATAATAGATTACCCCAAATTTGGTGACTTACAACAACCACCATTTATTTGGCTAATAATTTTGTGGGTCTACAATTTGGTCTGGACCCAGCTGGGATAGTTCTTCTGCTAGGATCATTCATATGCCTGTAGCCAGTTGTCAATCATCTAAGTGACCCTCCTTTGGAGGGTTGGCTGGCTTTCAGCCAAGCAGCTGGATGATTCTTCTCATTTGGAGCAGACTGGTCTCAGGTGAGCCCAATACCCATTAGCTAGAGAGAGGGTTGTGACTCATGATTTATGACGGCTTTAACAGTGGCTTCACTCTTTCTAGTATCATATATGGCAGCTAGTCTGTATATGATGCTGTTCCTCTCAACCCTGGTCTGTAATGCGCCATCTCCATTAATCTTCTTAAGTATGTTATTTATTTTATATTGACTTATTGAAAAATTGAATTTGAGTTCTTCTAGTTCTTCTTCACATCCAGGGTGTACATTCTTTGGTCTGAAAATATAAATCTCTTTTAATATCTCTGCTATTATGAATCTTTAGATTTCTCCTCAATTTTGGATCAAAGCAAATCTGGTATCCTCCCTATAGGTCACTGACATGTCCAAGCTTTAAAGAATCATCCCAATAGCATAGTAGGACTGATGACAAGAATTCTTACCAGGACTTTAAACTTTGACTCATAAAAGAGTATTCCAATGACTTTTTTTTTTTTTTTTTAATTTCTGGCCTTTTATGAAGGTCTCCCTGATCTCATACTCACAAGAACCACAGCCAGTGGTATTCCTATGTTATCAATAGGCCTGTAGTGAGGTCCTTCAATTCATTTTGGGTCTAATGTATTTACTTCTGGAGAAGAAACTATATTCCCCTTGCTAAATTGTGCTGTGACTTCTCTTTGGCTACTCTTTGAGAGGTGAGAAGTACCCTCTTTGGAGTAGAAAATCATACACTTATGAGTCACCTTCCTGAACTGAAGTCTCTATATTGTCTCCAAAAGGAAACCACTTTCCACTAACTGGAGGTGGGAGATTTGCCAATTAGCATGGAATGTTTAGGAATTGGAGATTCTCAAATATGTCCACACAAAGGGACAAAAGGGCTCAGAGTGGCGCTTTTTTTCTATAAGGCCCATAATTTGGCAGAGGAGAGTAGTTCAGTCTACTCCTAAGTCTCTTTGGTGGCTTTTCTACCCTTAAAATTAAACTGTGCTTTTAACTTTAAATATCGTTTGCCTAGAAGGTATAGAATATGGCTTCATTTAATACTGAAAGGCCTCTTGGCCTTCTTAGTGATCCTTGAAGTGAAAAAGAACCTGAGCTTGCGAGGGTAAAATCAACATATATTAATTTACCCAATGACTCAAACATTCAATTTCCATCTATCCATCCTCAAAAAGATGTTGTAGAATATGTTACACAAAATGACGAAGTAAACAGAAACAAAAATGCACTGGATCCTGGGAATAGGAGAATCCACATGGAAAGGAGAGCAAGAGCATTTTTAAGGTGATGGTAAAAGAAAGTCCTGGGACAAGTGCCCTTTAGTAGGCCTAGAAGCCAAGTCCAATATGGAGAAGGAAAGAGTATTCTGTTATCCAATTAGATCGATTAGGGGTGCCTGGGTGGCTCAGCTGCTTAAGAAACTGCCTTCGGCTCAGGTAATGATCCCTGAGTTCCGGGATCAAGCTCCACATCGGGCTTCCTGCTCGGCGGGAGGCCTGCTTCTCCCTCTCTCACTCCCCCTGCTTGTGTTCCCTCTCTAGCTGTGTTTCTCTCTGTCAAATAAATAAATAAAATCCTTAAAAAAAAAGATTATATCGATTAGATTCAATAACTGTGTCAGACAATTGGAAGACTATATAAAATGGATAATTCATAAAACTGTTCAAACAAAATATTAGCAACTATGGACTCCATTGGGGGGAAGAACTATTACTAGGAATGGAACTTAATTATAGTACACAGGTGACTGAGCCATGAGCAGTATTTACAGTTATAATAATACAAACACTGAATATTTATAAAGGCCAAAATTATGGTATAACTATGTTAAGAATATAAGAGGAAAAGTGTATGTGTTTGAGTGGTGCAGTGAAGAAAGTCATGTTCTTTTATTTTTTTCATAGAAAATCAACACACAATATCTAAAATCAAAAATAAAAGTAGAATAATCATGTGCTAGAAATATGAATGTAAATACCAGAAGTATCGGCTAACAATATAAAATATATTTACCTCTGAAAAGCAGGAACCTTATGAGGAGGTTTGAGGCAGGGGACTGTCCCTTACATGTGTTATAAGACAGACATATTATAAAGATATACATTATTACTGTGCTAATCAAATTTAAAAATAAAAATAAATAAATAACAAAAGGAAAAGGGAAGAGAAGAACACATCTTTACTTCATCAAAGAACATGATATGGCTATAATTCCATAAAACATCTGTTCTATAATTAACCAGATTATCAAAATGACATCCATTTCTTGGTAATGAAACCCATAGACATGGTAGTATTGAGGAATCAAAGTGGATCATGTCTGAGATATAACAGATGGATGTTACACTCAACTCTGATAATTAATAGCTGTGTGGTCTTGGATAAATAAGTCTCTCAAACCTCAGTTTCCTCATCTGTAAAGAAGAACTGCCACAGAACTGGTGTGAGGCTTTAAAAAAATAAAACAGCCACCATTCTTCCTGACATTTAATAGCTATATAAGAAAATATAGCTGTTTATTATGCTCTGGGAATCAGACTAGACAATTTTTAATTGTCAAAACAATAATCTGTCAGTGAAGTTACTATGCTCATTGCATTCACTGAATTCTAGTTAACGAAAATCACAAATACAAATGATTAAGCTGAACTTTTCTGTTCTTATGATTTTCCAAGCTGACATCAATCACTGCATTAGTTTTTTGTTTTTTTAGTTTTCTTTTTAAGATTTTTATTTATTTGACAGACACCCAGCTAGAAAGGAAACACAAGCAGAGGGAGTGAGAGGGAGAAGCTGGTCCCCTACTCAAGCAGGCAGCCCAATGCAGAGCTCCATCCCAGGACTCCAGGATCATAACCTAAGCCTAAGGTAGACATTTAATGACTGGGCCACCCAGGCGCCCCCACTGCATTAGTTTTTTTGACGTGTTTAACTAAGTAAGACATGGTCCATGCACTAGATTAACAGTAACTAGTTTAATTATTCTGAATACTTTTTCTAAAAATAATGGAAAATCCAGTAAATGCCCTCAATTCATAGCAGAGACAGAATAACTAAAAAATCTCCCCAAACAAATTAATGTTTCCTTTGTGCCTCATTGTCACTTGATATGGGTATCATATGTCAATGTTCAGCAAATGTCAAATAGAAGTACAGTTGTGGGCTTTGGACTTCCTCAATGCGAGTGAGCAATAAGCAGGAAAATGTGTTCATTGTCAGTTCTCCAGTGTAAGTTGGAAGTTAGAAATATAAAAATGCTAGTTGGAAATGTAATGTATGGAAATTGTTTGCCTAACCCTACTTTCTGACAGAGAATGATGGTTCCCCTCCATTTATCTATTTGATATCATAAACTGCTTATCTCAGCTGCAGGGTAGATATCGCTTTGCATGAGGCAGATGGTGAATCATGGCTGAATCAAAATTGCAACTCTTTTAAATATGAGGAAGTGCAGTTTGTTTGTCTCCCAAAGAGAAAAGTCCAACAAACATGCATTTTCCTTTCCAGTAACATTGGAGTATGTTACTAAAGTATTAAAATGCATTTAGTAAAGAGCAGATTTTCATTATTTCGTTATCAAATTGTTCTCTATTATATACTCAATTCAAAGAGAAAAATGGACCTTAACTATAAAAAGTAAATGATTGGTCATTTATACTTTACATCTACCAAGTACTCCAATGTTATAAGCATTAGGGTGTGCTGAATAGCCTTTTTTATTGATAGTTCTTTAAAGGACTACACGGTGTTTTGAAGAAAACTACTTATTGTTATTATCATCTAAATAATTTCCCAACACCATAAATATCATCTTGAAGGATACCACAGGAATGAGGCAAGGCAGTGATTTTTGGCTTAAGGATTTTATTTTTTTAAGGAATGAACACCAGAAATACATGGTCAAGTAAAAGAAATCCCTTCAAACCATTGAGAGACAAGATTTTTTATAAGTGATATAAAAATAAAAATGCTGAGGGAAACAGAGTGAAAAGATAAGATCTGTCAGACGAAATTAGCTAGTTCTTGAAAAGAAGTTGTTTGGCAATGCAGTAGATAGATGGGTTTATTCAGACATATTTTTCCACATATTTATTTATGAAGAGACTAAAATTATCACTAGGAATATCACACTATTAGCACAAAGAAAAATTATTTGAACCACAAGTCCATAGTTGACTATCTATTTGATTAGGCCAGGTATTTAACATATTATTTGTAAAATAATAATGATTTACGTGTATTTCACAGGACTGTTTGGTTATAAGAAGACATAATTTATGTAAATAAAAATAGCACAGGGGGCACCTGGGTGGCTCTGTTGGTTAAGCGACTGCCTTCAGCTCAGGTCATGATCCTGGAGACCCGGGATCGAGCCCCACATCGGGCTTCCTGCTTGGCGGGAAGCCTGCTTCTCCCTCTCTCAGTCCCTCTGCTTGTGTTCCCTCTCTAGCTGTGTTTCTCTCTGTCAAATAAATAAATAAAATCTTAAAAAAAATAGCACAGTATCTTAATACAATGTAAATACTCAACTATCCTATTTTCTTTACCTTCCCCACTTTTATCACCTCCTCAAATTGCCATTTTCTGGTGAAATAGCATATTCTGAGTAAAGGTTTAAAAATGTTTAAAAGGTATTTTAAGTAAGATAAAAGAAATCCTACCTTAGCAAACAGATATATACTATGTTAACCTTTTTTCTATCTCAACCCTGAGTAGTTTCCCCCCAGAGGAATTTGGAAATTATTGGAGTCATTTTTGGTTAACACAACTGTGGAAATGCTATTAGCATCCAGTGGCTAGAGGACAGCAATACTACTAAACATCATAAAATACACACAATACAGAGCAGAGTCCCCCTCAAAAAAGGATCCTGCTCAAAAAATTCAACAGCAATGATGTTGAGAAGCCCTGGTTTATATAATGACAATGGCTCCTCATATTTAATAAAATGTTTTAAATGAGTATAGAAATAGTCCATTTTCTTTCAGAACAAGAGTTGCCCCTAAATTTTAGGACACAAGAAAATAAGAGTAACTAGATACATAGCATAGAGCAGTAAAAAAGATCTCAAATCTTTCTGAGTGAAAGACATAGGTCTGTATAACTGATTTCAACAAGTACAATCTATGAGGAAAGTTACCTCAATGTCTCCAAGCATTCATTCCTTTAGGTAAAAAATAGGAATAACAATGCCTTCCTGTATGGCTGTGAAAATGTAATGAAATAACAAAACTTCTAGAAGAGTGTATAGCAAAAACAGATGCTCAAAGAATAAAGACTGATTATATAGAGAAAAGGCCAAAGATAAACTACATTCTAGACTAGAAGTATTCTCTTAACCAAAATTATCTGATTTTAATGTGGAAATTTGTATTATGACCTCAAAAGCCAAATGTTTACACATTTTTACATTAAATCAAAGGGCAGTGCACCATATTGTTAACCAACCTAAATTTCTCACTGTCAATCATCCAACAGTGCTAGCATTTTCCTATGACTATTTTTAGTTCCTATACCCAACATTCCAAATCTTTAAGATTAATGCCATGTAAAACTTGAGCATGAATAACTTTGTTCATTTCAATTTTCAATTACTATATTCAGCTAAAATAAACTACTTGCTCATTTTCTATTAAAACATTGGTTGAAAAGAGCCAAGAAGAGACATAAGAGCATTCACCACAGAACACCAGTCCATAGTAAAGAAAGCTGCTGAAATTTCAAATCCCAGTAAATAGAGCTAATTATAAGATGGTCAGGCCATGTTTTATTCTGAAGGAATCTAATGTGAAAACTGACTACAAAGTACTTTAGCACCTGTAAAGTTTCAAATTGTTCTCACAGAATATGAGCCAGAGATATGTATTCGATCCTAAGGCAAGGAACTGGCAGCTCTAGGTATATCAGAAGGAATTTTCAATGATACATGATCACTAACAAATAGAAAATTCAGGCAAATGCTACTTCAGAAATCAAATACTAGTCAAAATCCCATATTATTATGTTTTCTTATGCTACTATTTCATTATACACCCAATAACAGACATATTGGAAAACATTAAAAATTTTGCCAAAGTAACTCACATAAAAGGGACTTTTTTCTTTGTGTTTTGTAACTTTAGAAATTATGTTTGAAATAAATAAACATCTGGTTATATTGGGAGCCCACCAACATATGCAAGTGTGGGTAGAGTGGAATACTCTTTTTGAAAATATCTTAAAATTGGCCTTTAAATGAAACATCAATGACATTATAAAGTATTAATAACATGGAATTCTTATATTCCTTGGTACAATAAAAATAAAACTTAGGTTTACCTTAAAACTAACTATAAACTAAAGTGGAAAATGTCACAGAGTTAATATGTAATATTACTTTGAAAAACAGTGAATGCTACAGAAGTTTTAAAAAGAGTGGAAAATCTATACTAGATAAGCTAAGTATAAATATGCTTTAAAATTTGAATTTTGGTTTCTTATAAAAGAGACCATGGGTAGGCAATGATTTATTCTTTAATAATAAAATTCATAGATTATTCAGAGACTGATTCAAACTTTCTCAGAGTTTCAGGATTGCAAACTGCAAACTGAAATTTCCAAAGAAGTAAAGAAATAAAGACAGGAGACTTTTTTTTTCTTTTTTTTTTTTTAAAGTAGTCTTCACACTAAGCCTGGAACCCAGTGCAGGGACTAGCTCTTGATCCTCAGATCAAGACCTGAGCTGAGATCAAGAGTCAAACACTTGACCTACTCAGTCACCCACACATCCCACAGTCATGAGATTGTTAAACTTTTTGGTTTAAGATTTATTTATTTGTTTGAGAGAGAGAGAGAGTGCAGCAGGGAGGGGTAGTGGGAGAGGGAGAGAGAGTCCCAGCACACTCCATACTGAGCACAGAGCCCAACAAGCGGCTCCGTCACATGACCCTGAGACCACAACTCCAGCTGAAACCAAGAGCTGGACACTCAACCCACTGCACCCAAGGACCCCAGTCATGAGATTTTTAAATATATCAGAATAACATCAAACATTGCTATCTTCAAACATACATGTTACTGGTAAACAGGGTAGTTTATTAAGTTCTTAAAGATTATTTTGCATGTAAGACCATTTCCTCTGGGAAAGTATTAAATCTAACCAAAATAAATACTGGGTTAGAAGTTTAAGAACTGACAAAATTCAATTCCCAGACATTCTTTTAGGGAAAAAAAATAAATAAATAAAAGCATGCATTGTAACAAACAAGACAAAGGTATGGACTCTGAAAGATGTGGGATAAAAAAAATAGACATGAAGAAAAAATAAATGGATATGAATTTTCTAAACTTTGAATTGAAAATGATTATTTCACATAGAGCACAATGAATGTTATAGCACAGCATGATGCAAGACAAAACAAAATAAAAGCAACACACACAAAAAAACAACAAAATAGAACCCTCAAAAGTCTACTGGGTATATGATTTTCTGTCGCTATAAAAGAGATGGGGTTTCCAGCTTCTGCCTAATAATATGGAAATCTAGAAGGAGCACTGCTCCCCACCATATAATAAAACAAACTGAATTAGTTTCAAATGTATAACTTTTTTTGAACCATTCAAATTGCCAGAAAAAAAAAAAAAACACACAAAACAAAACAACAACAAAAAAAACTGGCCCCAAATCTCAGGACGGGGTGCATGCACACAGGACCTAGCCAGCACACACCTGGGGCTGATGGAGCTGGACACTGGGAAGAAGAGTTCTGCTATAATAGCTGACAAATGGGTGAAGACTGAGTGTACTGTGGAATAGTGTGAAACCTCTACAAGGCCAAGGAATTGAGGAATCCATACCTTTTTGAAGGTTCTTATTCTATCAGTGGCACCAGAAAAGACTGGAAAACAGGTCGAGGAAATGGAGCAACCTGATGGGAAGACAGCAACAGCTAGGTGAGAGGGAAAGAAACTCCACAAAGATCCCAGTCCACTGCATTATCTTGCTAGGGCTGTCACAGCAAAGCACTGCAAACAAAGTGGCTGAAACAACAAATTGTTTTTCTCACAGTTCTGAAGGTTAGAAGTCTGAGATCAAAGTCTCAGTTGGTTGATTCCTTCTGTTGACTGAGAGGAAGAATGTCTTTTGTGCCCATCTCTTAGCTTCAGCCAGTTTGCTGGCAACTTTGGTGTTCCCTGGCCAGTAAACACACTACCCCAATATTCGCCTTTGTGTTCACATGAGGATCTCCCTTTGTGCATTTCTGTCTCTGTGTCTCGATTCTTCCCTTTTTAAAAGGATATGAGTCATATTGAATCAGGACCCCCTCTAATGACCTCATTTGAGGTTTTTTTTACTTCTGTAAAGATCCTTTCACCAAATGATGTCACATTCTGAGATATAGGGAGTTAGGATTCCAGCATATGTTTCTGGAGGGATAAAATTCAACTCATAAAATTTTCTGTTTACTCTTTAGAACATAAGCTTTAATCTGTGGCAAGGGCAAGAAGAATTGTTGTCTTTACGGCACTAGTAAAAAATTCAATACATCTGTGACAAAACTGGGAAAATCATATTAATCTGGATGGGATTCTGGAGGAGAGGCAGTACTATCCTGAGCCTACAATCATACTGAGAGGGGGACAAAGGAACTGAGAGGGCCACACGGCCTAGACCCAGTAACACAGTGCATGTCCAAGATCGAGGTTTAGTCAGAGAAGCAATGAGCACACCCCACCACAAGCCAATAAGAGACAAGTGACAAGTGACAGAACAGTGCTGACAGAGCGGCAGGACGGAACAGCATGTACAGAAGCTCTCGTTAAGGCGCAGCACGGATGGAAGATCTATACCTCACAATCAAACGGACACTTCTTTGGTAAAACATCCTCCATTCTAAACATAAGCTATCTCTACAGAAACTTAAAATTTGATATGCACTGAGAGTAACCATAGCAACAATAACATCAAACCTAGTCCAACTCCTAAATATGTTAAATGAAACCCTGTTCTGAAGGTGTATAGAAGGAAAAATGTACACATATCTACATAGGAGAATTATCTCAGTCTCTGCGGACCCACAAAAAATGTCTTTCATCCAAAAATTATGAGGCACAAGAAATGCAAGAAAAAAACAGAGCTTGAAGAGACAAAATGATCATAAGAATGAGACTCAGATATGACACAGAGTCAAAGAATCTGAAACTTCCTAACTATGATTAATAAGTTTAAGACACTAATAGAGAAGCTGGGCAGCATGCTATATCATTTGGTATGCAGAGTGCCATAAAAAATCGATAGATTCCAAATATTAGCAGTGAACAACTGGACTTTAAATCTTTAAAAAAATTTTTAAAAAGGCAATACCATTTACAATAGCACCAAAGGGTTGGGGGTGAAGAAACAAATGAAGGAAAACAAGAAGGCAGGCAAAGGCATCCTGGCTGAATCATGTCACTTCAAAAATTCATGTTGAATCCCTCACTCCCAGTACCTCTGAATGTGACTGTACTTGGAGTTAGGGATTCTAAAAACGTTATTAAGTTAAAATGAGGTAGTTAGGGTGAGTCTTAACCCAATATGACGGCTGTTCTTATAAAAAGAGGCCATTAGGACACAGAGGGTAGGTAGTGTGCTCACATAGGAAAAATCATGTGAATACAGAGGGAGAAGGCAACCATCTGAAAGACAAGGAAAGAGTCCTCAGAAGAAGCTAAACTTCCTGGTAGCTTTGACCTTGGACATTTAACCTCAGAATAACGAGAGAATAAATTTGTTATTAGGCCACCTAGTCAGTGATCCCCCCACCTCAACAAATCAGTAAGGAAGGGAAGGAAGAAAGAAAAGTAAAAGCAAAGAATTGCCAAGATATAAATCTAACAAAATATCTATAGAATCTGTACTCTAAAAGTTATGAGACATTGAGGAAGAAATCAAAGAATACCTAAATTAATGGAGAAATACTATGTTCACAGACTGGAGGCTCAAATATGAAAGTTAAGGCTTAATTATTTAATTAATTATTACAAGAGGTCAACTCTACCCAATTTGATCTATAGAATCAACACAATCTTAAAGTTCCAGTTGCATGTTATTAATAGAAGATTCTACATTTTTTATAGAAAAGCAAATACTAAAATAGTTAATTTTGAAAAAGAACAAAGCTAAAGGATTCCATTACCTGATCAATGTAGATCAATGTAACAGAATAGAGAATCCAGAAAACATACACATACACACACATAGTTAAGAGTCAACAATTTTTTTTTAAGATTTTATTTATTTATTTGACAGAGAGAAACACAGCGAGAGAGGGAACACAAGCAGGGGGAGTGAGAGAGGGAGAAGCAGGCTTCCCGCCAAGCAGGGAGCCTGATGCAAGATTCCACCCAGGACTCCAGGATCATGACCTGAGCCAAAGGCAGACGCTTAATGACTGAGTCACCCAAGCACCCCAAGTCAACAATTTTTTTAACGAATTTTCAAAGACAATTGAAAGAAAAGGCAGTTTTTTAACAAATGGTGCTGGAACAACTGGACATCTATTGTCAAGAAAAATGAGTCTGGACCTACTCCACAGTACACAAAAATCACCTCAAATAGGTAACAGACCTTAATTGTAAAACATAAAGCCATAAAGCCTGTAGAGGAAACTTGCATGACCTTGGCTTACATAAAGAGCTTTAAAGACAACACTAAGAACATAATCTATAAAAGAAAAAAAATTGACAAATTGGACTAATATCATTAAAAACATAAACTTTTGTTGTATGAATGATATTATCAAGTGAAAAAAAACATTCCATAGATTGGGAGTAAATGTTTGTATATTATATATGGGAAAAGTTGTATTCAGAAATTATAAGGAACTCAGAAAATTCAACAATTAGAAAAGAAGAAAACAATTAAAAACTTAATGACTATTTTTTTTTTTAAATGGGCCTCAAAAGGCACTTTACCAAAGAAGATATATGAATGTCAAAACACACACATACAACACACACACACACACACACACACACACACACACACACATGAAAGGATGTTTAATATCTTTGGTCATTTAGGAAATAAAAACTTAAACTATAACGAGCTCTTGCTATACACCCACTAGGATATTAAAAAAAAAAAAAAACAACTAGCAATAACAGGTACTTGTGAGGACTCTGAGCAATTGGAATGCTCATACGTTTGTGGTAAGAATGCAAAATGATAGCCACTTTGAAAAATACTTTGGCAGTTTCTTAAACAGTTTTGACTTACTTTATGACACAGCATTACACTCCTGGGTTTTTAAACCAGGAACAATGAAAATTTATGGTTATATAAAAACCCATATGTCAATGTTTACAGTAAGTTTACTCATAATTGCCAAACACATCAAAGTGTCTTAACTGGTAAATAGATAAGTACACTGTGATACATCCATACCACAGAATTCTACTCAATAATAAAGAATGAATTATCGATGAATACAACATTAAATGAAACATAAATGTATCTTGCTAAGGAAGGGAAGCAAATCCAAATGGCAATATATTGCATGATTTGATTTATATGCCACTGGAAAAGACAGAAAAAAAAAACAAAAAAACAAAAAACACTTGCCAATCTATTGGGTGGGGGCAAGGTTTGTTTATGAAGGGTAATACCGGGAGACATGTCGGATGATGGAATGTTTGTTTTGTGTGGAACTGCAGCAATGAATACACAACTCTATGCTTCTGTCAAAATCCATAGAACTGTGCACCACAAAAATGAATTCTGCTATATGTACACTAATTAAAAAAAAAAAAAGTATATGGAGGGGCGCCTCGCTGGGGCAGAGCATGCAACTCTTGACCTGAGGGTCATGAGTTCGAGACCCACATTGAGTGTAGAGATTTTTTTCAGTCCACTTTTTTAGTATTTTAGTATTTGTTTTTTTTTTCAAAAACAATGGTATATGGAGATAAGCTGGCATATGGACCTTTCTAAATGAATCTAACTGAAAAACAAATCAATCACCTAACCACCCTGAAAAGTATGAGGAAGGAAGAGTTACTCTAAATTTGGAAACCAGTGCTTTGGCAGGACAATATAAAACTAAGACAAAAAGAATTTTATAAAATAAATCACAGTTACAAAATTTGTTGGAGTAGGTGGGATGCCTGGGTGGCTCAGTCATTAAGGGTCTGCCTTTGGCTCAGGTCATGATCCCATGATCCCAGAGGAGTCCCAGGATCCAGCCAGGCTCGCTCCCTGCTCGGCGGGAGGCCTGCTTCTTCCTCTCTCACTCCCCCTGCTTGGGTTCCCTCTCTAGCTGTGTTTCTCTCTGTCAAATAAATAAACTTAAAATCTTAAAAAAAATTAAGAGTATGGATTAGGAATTCTGTAGCTACCCTACTTGAATATTAAGTTTGAATAAATAAATTAAGGTATTACAGACCATGAGAGCCAGGTTTAATTGTTAAAACTTTTTTAAAGATATAAAGAAATGAAGAGGGCTGATATAAACCCTTTGATGCCAGCTGTAGCTGAAGTATCAATACAGAGTTCTATAAAGAGGTGGAGAAATACATAGAGAAATAAACTTAGGTGTGCATATCCGTGAGTTAGTTTACTGTATGTTTGCCTCTGTATATCATAGCTTATGCCAAGGAACCCGCCTTGACCTAATGGAGAAATCTGACTTGAGGGGTGGGGATGAAAAAGAAAGAGTCAAAGGACGGGACTGGGAGGGTGGCAGCCAGGGCTGCTAAAACCGCTGTTTATTTGTTTGCAGCAGTTTTCTAGGATTCAAGCACAATACAATCTGAGGGAGTCACCTGGATCACTGCATTTACAATTCAATAGAACAATCCACAGTTAAATAACAGTGTTCTCCTTCAGTACTGTTACACTACACAGCCTCAGATCAACTAGCTGAAGGGCAAATCTATTTTTCTAGGCCTCCTCAGGTTCTGCGGTTTCTGTGCTCCAAGGGGCAGTTAGGGCAGCGCTTTCTGACTAAACTGTGGTAGGGCAGGGCTGGTCTCTGACCTGGCCCTAAGACCACAAGGACCCTGTCAGCTTGCTGTCTGGTCACCACAACTTAGATCTAGGAGGAGAGGCTGGAAGCAGGAAACCGTCATTAGAAATGAGAAAACACAGAGCCCTGTGGTTTCTACATACTATTCTCCAATGATAAGTGCCAGAGCTCTTTGGAGAAGTAGTTGATTGCATGGTTGGGATATGAAAAATATGAGATAAATCTGGAGCATATTCTGATTTTCTGGTTCCAGAAAGTTAAAAAAAAAAATAAAAAAAAATTCTCCATCACTTTGGAGAATTCCTAATCCATACTCTTATTTTTTTTTTTAAGATTTTAAGTTTATTTATTTGACAGAGAGAAACACAGCTAGAGAGGGAACCCAAGCAGGGGGAGTGAGAGAGGGAGAAGATGTGGAGGCATATCCAAAGAGCACAGGAGCTGAAGAGCCACCCATGGACAAACTTGCAATAACCTGAGCAACAAAATACATAACCATTGTTTGAGGCTATATACCAAAGAATAAAATAATTACCCAAGAATCAGTACTAATAGAATAACTGAGTAAATAAACAGAGAAATAATAACAATTCTTCTTTATACAGGTCCAATTAATAAATACAGAATACATTAAAGACATGGAAAAAATACTACTAGAACCTGACAATAATAATTGCCGAAGGCAAGATCCCACCAATGCTGAAATTAGGAGGAGATAATTTAAGCAGAAACAAGATATTTATTTAGTCTCGTATCTCCTGTAAAATATTTAGCAATTATAAAAAGAAAAAAAAAAGAAAAATTACTATGGAGGATACTGGCAGCTTCCACTTTTGCCAAGTGACTAGCATCACCAGTAATACATAGGTAAATGGGTATGTTATAAAACCCCTGATATGATACACCAAGAAGGGAACATATCCTTTTTTGTATTCTTCTCAACAACTCATTATCTCAATGTAGTCATAAGAAATTACCAGGCAAATCCAAATTGAAAGACAGTCTGCAAAATAACTAATTAGTGTTCTTCAATTATAACCAGGTCTTTAAAGATCTGGACAGACTGAGGAACCATCTCAGATTGGAGGAAGCTAAGGAGACATGACAAGTAAAGGCAATCTGGGATCCCGACTGCATCTTAGAAAAGAAATGAGATGTTAGTGGGCATACTAACAAAATCCAAATACATTCTGCAGTTATGTATTTCACCAGGGCTAATTATGTAGTTTTGATAAACATTCTCTAGATATACAAGATGTTGTCATAAGGAGATGCTAGTTAACTAAGGATATATGGGAACTCTGGAATTTTTGAGATTCCTTTATAACTCTAAAATAACTAAAAAATAAAAAAGAAAAGTAAGAAAATATGGGCTCTTCTTTTCCCTTTCCTTTTCCCTTGGTCTTCTCTTGGAGGCTGGCTGCACAGCCAGAAGCTAGGGAGTCGCCAAGCCTGTGAGGAAGTGAGGTGAGGAGAAGGCAGCCCCTGGGTCTAAGGTACAGCTCACCAGTGAGACAGCTTCAGCTCTCTTCAGCTCTCCTCCAGCTGCACCGCACCTGACAGTTTTTTGTTCAAGCACACCTTTTATTGTCCTGCCCTTCCCATCACTTTGGAGATATTGTATTTCTTTACAAATTGAAGGTTTGTGGTAACCCTGTGATGAGCAAGTCTCTTGGTGCCATTTTTCCTACAGCATTGCTCACTCTGTGTTTCTGTCACATTTTGGCAAGTCTTGTAATATCTCACACTTTTGCATTATTATATTTGTTATGGTGATCTGTGATCAGTGACTACGATTCACTAAAAATTTAGGTGATGGCTTGCAGTTTTTAGCAATAAAGTATTTTCTAACTAAGATAGTTTTTTTAGACATACTACTATTACACATGTAACAGACTTTTATATGCACCGGATAACCAAAAATTCATTTTTTATTTGATCTGATTCATTGTATTGCAATATTTGCTTTATTGTGGGGATCTGGAACCAAACTAACAATATCTCCAATGTATGCCTATGCTCACATCTTCTGATTTTAGCTCCTTGATTTGAGCTGCTAGAATCAGCCTGTTATTGAAAACTTCCAAACATAAGCCCCAAATTGAGATTCATATATGGTGACAATCTCCCAGTTCTCACTAGGGAAGTGTGTGGAAATCTCTGATGACACCTCTACATCTTCCAGAACTTTCAATTTAAGCCTAGAATTTCCAATTTGATTTCATTTTATACTCAGGAGATGGAGTTCCATGCCCTTCTCTGTCAGTAACATGTGAAACATGTAGGTAAAATGAAAATTTTAGCTGAGACGGCACAATAATATTGCATATGCAAATGAGTTGTGGCTGTCCAGGGCCAGCAAGAAATGGGTGGACAGGAACAAGTGAGACAAGTCTTAAACCTTACCTATACTGCATTTATAAGTATTCTAAAGAGTAGGGAGAGAAGGCTGTTTGTGAAGGGAGTTTTTGATGAAGTAACGGATACATAAAAATAATGCTCCTCATATAAAACCAGGTGAGAGGCACTTAAATGGATCCCCTGGGAGAACCCAAATATGACCCTATAGTTGAAGGGCAGAGTGGATTGGCCCTGTCACCAAGAGATTTGGAGATGATTATTCCTTATGGACCAGGTGTGACCAAGCGTGAAAAGAATCCATTATGGAGTCATTTTAGGTCCAACTGACCTAGAGAGTCATACGGTCATCAGTAGAGAGAAGCTAAACATATTGCCAAGTTCCTAGGGGCTACATACTGTGTAATTAATGAGGTAGAGTAGAAATGGCTTTCATCTGGGTCAAGGAAGCTATACAAAAGAGTCCAGTGAAAGCATATCTCTATAGAATACACCTATTAGACCCAGCTCTAATCACCAGCCAGACCTAGAAATTATGCCTGCAGCTCACAAGAGTGTGACAACTTCCTATCTTCTCTCTTTTCACACTTTCAAACTCTATCACCTGGCCTAAGGGATCTGAAGCCATAGTAAACAAGCTGGGTAGGATGGACAAAAATTGATGGGTCTATGTGGCAAAAAAAGAAAAAAAAAAGAAAGAAAGAAAAGAAAAATCCACATATGTCCCCATTTTCCTATGGTCAGTACTCTGTGACAGGTCTTGAATAATGGAAGTAATAAAACTTCATTAAACCAAGAGTTTGCCTACTCCATGGGACTGAACATTTAAATTACTGATTAGAGAACCTTGTAACAAGGAGGAATGGAGGGATTCCTTGGAAAGATGACCTCTGTCTCCCTAGGAAAGATTACTTTAGTTTCCTCTTTTGTAACCCTTGTGTAACTTATAAAAAGAGAGATTCTACTAGAGAAAGAAGTAAAGGGGATTCCAGACCAAGGCAAGAGTTCTCTGAGGACCTAACACACAAAGGCACGTTTGAGGAATGGGAAATACTTCAGGGGCCCAGAGCTGGGAAGTAAAGCAGAAAGAGCAGATCTTGAAAAAGTGAGTCATCTGAAACAAACAGTGGGGCTGAAATAATTAGATCTATTTAGAAGACAACTGAGTACTAAGGACATATCGGGTTAGGGTAAAAATAGAGACTGAATACCTGTGAAGGTTGATAAGCTGTCAAATGTTCCAAGATGATATAAAATCATGAAGAAAAGCAAAGCCTTTGTACATGAAGAATGGTAATGTGGATTTGATGTTCACAATTAAGATCATAGGCTAGGTGGCTCAGTGGGTTAAGTGACTGCCTTCTGCTCAGGTCATGATCCCAGAGACCCGGAATTGAGCCCCACATCAGGCTCCCTGCTCAGAGGAAAGCGTGCTTCTCCCTCTCTCACTCCCTCTGCTGTGTTCCCTATCTAGTTGCCTTTCTCTCTGTCAAATAAATAAATAAAATCTTAAAAAAAAAAAAAGATCATAGGCTAGAAAAAATAGGTATAGGTTATAACTGAAGCAATAAAAATAGCTATCATCAGCCAGGACATGGGGACGTAAAAGGAAAGGAATGTTAAGAAGAACTTTGGGCAATATCAACACACAATGGCACTGGCAAGGAAACAGAAGACGGAGAAAAAATGAGAATGAGAACTAGGAAAAAGCAGTTGGTACAAGCCAAATATGAGAACGTCAGGAAGATCAGATTCAGCTGAAAGATCAAGCAAGCGGAAAGACAGCATAGGTCACTGGACTTGGCAATTCAAAGCTCACACATAATTTTTAAGGGGAACATTTTCAGGGACTCAATTTCCTTAATTTAAATACTGGGACTAGTGGAAATAAACTTTAATGCTCCCTCTAGCAATAATAATTCTGTTCTCTGGGATGTGGGTTCTGAACCTAATTTGAATTATGGCATGTCTTCATTACATGATTTCCTTAAGTTGCAGAAGTGATATATTTAAGCTTTATTACCGCAACAATTGACCGTATGTGCATGTCTGTATATATGTACACTCAAAATGTTTAGTTTATATAAAATGATTTGGCAGGCGGTGACCTCAAGGGTAAAGAAAATCACACCACCATTCTGTTTTCATTAAAAAGATCTTACCCAATAGTATAAACTTTATACTATTTAGTATAAATTTAATAGCAGTCTTTTTGTGTGTGTGTGAAACAGATATTGGTAAGAGGTAAGAAACATAGTTACTTAAACTTAAGATAATCTTTAATAACTTTCTATGGTATTTCCTTCCTAATGGTATCTGATTATAGAAAAACAATTTTCATTAAAAATGAACTTAATATCTCAAATTACACCTATGTGGTGATCATGTTTTTAAAGATATTGGAGCCATTTGTTATTTAAGCAGAAATTCACTCTATTGAGTCAAGAATAGGCATTACCATTTTGTATTAATAATTTGATGCTTCCTACTCAATTCATTTCCATAATAGTCATTTTCCATTATGAACAACTATCTCCATTGCTTATTAGTTCCCTTTATTACTCTCATACATATAATATTTGTGATATTTAGCATATCAAATGCAAGATGAATTTTAAATATTCCACATAGGAAAAGTCAGAATTGGGAGGTCTCTTTATTCTTGGAATGATTTATTATAGAGTTTATTCTGGTGCAATTGCTTTTGGAACTTTCCAATACATTCCTCCCTTAATGTGTAGATTTTTGATAGTATCCTATTATAAATAAACAAATGTTTTAACAAATTATAAAATCCAATGGATGCATTTTGTTTAAACTCACACTATGTTTATAAAATATTTTAACTAATTTGAAACACTTAAAAATTGATGTCTTGGGGTGCCTGGGTGGCTCAGTTGGTTAGGCGGCTGCCTTCGGCTCAGGTCATGATCCTGGAGACCCGGGATCGAGCCCCACATCGGGTTCCCTGCTCGGCGGGAAGCCTGCTTCTCCCTCTCTCCCTCCCCCTGCTTGTGTTCCCTCTCTGGCTGTGTTTCTCTCTGTCAAATAAATAAAATCTTTAAAAAAAAAAAAAATTGATGTCTTTTGGGATGCCAGTTGGTTAAGCATCTTAGGCTCAGGTCATGATCCCAGGGTCTCCTGGGATCAAGTCCCACATCAGGTCCCTGCTCATTGAGAAGCCTGCTTCTCCCTCTGCCTGCCTCTACTCCCTGCTTGTACACACTCTCTCTCTAACAAATAAACAGAAATCTTTAAAAAATAATGCCATTCATACAAACATCAAAATTTGTAATTTATTTGAAATACTGGAGGGTCTGGTGCAGCCACAGAAAGGCTACTCTCCTGGCTGATGGAATCCAGAAGAGAAGGCAAGTGTTCTGAAGTTCAAAATCCCCATCTAGTCCCATTTACATATTCTACCCATGTAGGCTAGCCAGTGAAGGCACATAGATTTTAGGTTTGTAATCCCTGATTAAAATATATTTCAGGGTACCTGGATGACTCAATTGGTTAAGTGTCTGCCTTCTGCTCAGATCATGATCTCAGTGTCCTTGGATCAAGCCCCAAGTCAGGCTCCCTGCTCAGCAGGAAGTCTGCTTCTCTCTCTGTCTGCTGCTCTCCCCACTTTTGCTCCTTCTCTTTCTCTCTCTCTCTCTAATAAATAAAATATTTAAAAAGAAAAAAATGTGTTTCAACTGATTTTCAATCCAGTTTTATCTATCAAAGTTTACTTATTTCAAGTTGAGTGAGAATTTGTAGTTTAAAAGTCTCTGAGAAGGTGCCTGGGTGGCTCAGTCGTTAAGCGTCTGCCTTCAGCTCAGGTCATGGTCCCAGGGTCCTGGGATAGAGCCTCGCATTGGGCTCCCTGCTCAGTGGAAAGCCTGCTTCTCCCTCTCCCTCTGCCTGCCACTCTGTCTACTTGTGCTCTCTCTGTGTGAAATAAATAAAATCTTAAAAAACATAAAGGGCTCTGAGAGAACATATATTTGGGTCTGATATGTACTGCTACATTTAAATTTTACCTAAATTCTGCCCTTAGAAACCCTACAAAAAAAAATGTCTTTCTTTGTCTGATGAGAGGTCCCTGACTTCTGATATACGGTCTTCACTGGTGCAGCCTATTTAAATCCTTGTATTCATTTCCAAAGGTATTAATGAAGAACCTCTGGACTGGGGTACCTCGGAGGCTCAGTTGGTTAAGCATCTGCCTTTGGCTCATGTCATCATCCGGAGTCCTGGGACAGAATCCTGTGTCAGTCTCCCTGCTCAGCTGGGAGCCTGCTTCTCCCTCTCCCTTTGCCCTTTGCTGCTCCCCAGCTTGTGCTTTCTCATTTTCTTTGTCAAATAAATAAATCAAATATTTTTTAAAAAAAGAACCTAAAAAACAAGTGCAAGGTAAAATGCTGAAAGAATGTGGAAGAACGTTACTGGACTGTAATCAAATCAAACAATGTTACTGTTAAAGTAACACCTATCAGTACATGGAGTAAAAAAAGTACTTGGGAAAACAGCAAAAGGAACTAATAGAGTTTAATCATATATTAAAATTTCCTGTAACGCAACAGTATTTAATCTATTTGCCAACCCTACCTATAGCTTATCAATTGGTGAAGAAGTTCTGTAGAGCATTTTGTAGGAATGCTAGCAGTAAAACTAAATAATCATCACCATAATAATAAATTCTCAGTTGGTCAACAGTATCTTACATTATCTTAACGTTCTGTCACAAATCTTTATTTCCTATAAATAAATGAATTCAGGTATTAAAAGGGTTCACAATAGAGTTGACATATCCCCTGAGGGGCATTTGGAAATGTGTGGGGCATTTGGGAATGCTGTTTAGTGAGCAAATGGCACAGACATATAATAAATGCAATGAGTGGGCCAGTGCTCTAAAGAAAGAATTATCATACTCAAATGCCAAATGTATGCCCATAAAAAAATACGGCGCTAACAAATTAGGGGCTTAGCTTCTGAGAACAGTTTTGCAACTTGGCAAGTCACTTTCTCTCGAAAGTAGATTTCTTATGTGTTCCAAGGAAAGTACCTTCCTGCTTATTTCTCAAGTGGTTTATCCGAAAAACATTATCCTCTTCCTTTTCTAAAGGCCTCTAACAATTAGAGTTTTAGCAATGTAGCTGTGTGTGTGTGTGT
Organism: Spilogale gracilis; assembly: GCA_004023965.1. Taxonomy (NCBI): domain Eukaryota; kingdom Metazoa; phylum Chordata; class Mammalia; order Carnivora; family Mephitidae; genus Spilogale; species Spilogale gracilis. The sequence continues at coordinate 15,122 of PITA01015092.1, read as the reverse complement.
GTGTGTGTGTGCGTGCGCAGTGTGTGTAAGTGGCGAAAGATATAATAACTATTTTCTTTTGCATAAATTATAAATCCAAATTAGATTCTCAACTTCATGAACACATGAACTTGGGAGATATACAAATATATAAAATAATACATTAGTGGCCAAAATTACTGACAATTATTAAGTACTGAAATACTCATAGAATCTATGTGTTCTCACTCATATTTACTGTGATAGAAGTAAAATCTGTTCCTTCAGTGGAGAATATATTTATCATTTTCTATAAAATAGCATTTTCATTACTTTCTCATACTTTTTCTATATGTTAAAATAATTATTACTTGGAAAATATTTTATGTTTACAAATTTATGATTTCCACAATATGATAATGTACCAATAATGGGTCAGTTCACTGTTCTAAGATTAGTAAGAATAATTTTTCATAATGGGTAATTATTAGTTTACTGGAGAAAGTTTTGAAAATTATTTTTGACTGTGATCTGTATAAATGTAGAATCTATTTAGTCCATCTGTGAATATAATTTTTCATTATGGTATCCTCATTTTGAAAAGATACTCCAATATCCTAACAGATTAAATCAGTTGATAAAAGCTTTTTCTAAACTTCTGCCACCTGTTTAAATTCCTTGTAAAATTTTCTCGCAACTCAGATAAATTCTTAACTTATATAAACTACATTAATTTTAGATATCTGTGAGAAAATGAGAATAAAACATAGCTTATATATGCTAATACTTATAAAAAAACACACTTTTTTTTTTTGGCAAACTTTTAACCTTGATTCCTATTCATTACTTTAGGTAGGTTTCTTTTTTTTCCCCTTCTTCTTTGTTCATTAAGATCTTTTAACCCTAAAGATTAATGACTTTCAAACCATTTTAGACTGTTCCTGTAAGGTACTAGAATATACATACATATATATATATATATATATCTGTCCCAGGTTCCTGGCACGGGGCTCCTAAAACTCTTATAATTTCTAAGTGTTAAGAGTATGAGAGGATCATCTCTTGTTCTAATTAGGCAACTCTGGATGGGCTTCTGGATGATTCCTGGATGCGGATTTGTCACCAGAAAAACAGGCCATAATGAGAACTTCAGAATTTGCAGCAATCCCCAACCCTCATCAATCTCCTAAGAAAGGTGAAAGGCTTCAAATGAAGTTAATGATTGTTCATACCTACGCAATGAATGAAGCCTCCATTAAATCCCAAAGTATGAGGTTTGGAGAGCTTTCAGGATGGCGAACACATTCATACCAGGACAGTGATGCATCCCAACTCCAGGGGGAAAGAAGCTCCCATACTCAGGGCCCACCCAAGCCTCTCCCTTATGGATCTCTTCATCTGGCTACTCATCTGTGTGCTTTATCATATCTTAATAAACTGGTAAATGCAAGTAAGCATTTCCCAGAGTTCTGTGAACCATTCTAGCAATTAATCATATCTGAGGAGGGGGCAGCCAAATCAGATGGAAGTTGTATGTAACCTGAGGACCTACTATTTGCAATTGGCATCTGAAGAGTGGTGGAAAGTAGTTTTAAGAGATTGAGCTTGTAAACTCTTGGATCTGCCACGATCTCTAGAGATTGTGTCAGGATTGAGTTAATTGATAGAACAATTAGCTGGTGTTGCAGAGAACAGCATATTGTGAGGAAAAACCTCAACAAATTTGGTGGCCAGAAGTGTCAGAAGTGGAGTTCCATGTAAAAGTAAAGGGGAAAAAAAAACTCACAGCAGGAGAGCTGGTTTTTCCCTACACAGAAAGAGGAAAAGCTGAGTCTTCCTTTATAGTTCCTAATGAACCTATTAAAATACCTCTTCATCCAAGAAGCATTAAACAATTAAACTCAGTCATTTTGCTTTTGACTTGTTATTCAGAAGAATTTTAAAGCTGTTTAAAACATTTATTTGAGTTATCATCTAGCTTTCTGATAAATTTGAGCAATGAACTGTGTAACAACACTGTAGGAATAAATAGAACAAATACATAATTTCTAATAAAGCCTATTTCAACACATCCTTTAATTGTTAATTGGGCTTTACTGGAAAGCACAGATAATTATGTTATTATTACTTTTTCCCCCCATTTCTTAATATGTCTTCTTTCTTGACTGACCTGCCTGAGAGAACATAATATTCAAGCAAAGGAAAGAGAAGTATAGAGATTAGGGATGGCTGTAGTACTGAACTGTGAATCATTTCAAGAGCTTCAGGAGGTACTGAATAAAGAGTTCCCTCTGGAAACAACTCACATACCTTGAGGAGATTTTTTTTTTTAATGGAATAAATTTAAAAGAAAATCCTACATTACAATTCACTAACTGAATGGTTGGTAACAAAAAGATTCACTTCATGTGGGTTACCAGTGATGATTTACTCTTCAGTCAGCACACAGTAAGTAGTAAATACTTCATCAATATCCATGGTTTTAAAGAATATTTATATAAATGATTTAAAAAATCATTTGATTTTTTAATGATTTAATGATTAAAAAAAAGAATCATTCAAATAAAAAGAATCTAAAAAGAATTTAAAGAATCATTCTACCTTAAAGCATGAACCTAAGGATAAAAACACAATGGAGACTAAGGCCCCTCATATTCACAAATCCGGCAGAAGCTTTTTGTCTCAATTTTATTTGAATATCCTGTTCTATGTGGCATCTTTCATAAAGCTCATCTGATAAAGCCCACCAAGGACTAACCTGTGAGATCTTGTAATACTATTAAGGTAATACCTCCTGAACACATTCTAAATGCCAAGGAGCTCATTTTATTCTGACAACAACCATGAGATACATAATGTTCCCATTTAACATATTAAAAGCCACACCACAAAGTGAGTATGTCATATTGAATAAAGCAACCAAATATCTGTTTGTTGGGAAATTAACTCTTCATTTGCTTTGTGCAGGCGGCACAGCTAAAATGGCCAGTAAGTGGAGCAAAGCTGCCAATCACTGTACATTAGTGCAGAAAAGATGGGCTAATCTCTAGGTTTGGATTTATAAATGGTACCTTAGTCAGCTGAACTAGCTTTAATATATCTTTAGTGAAGTCTAATGACTAAAAAAATCCCACCTTAATATCAAATTACATAGTTGTCCACGAATTAAAGAATTATAAGGAAAAATGTCAAAGATGAACTTTATAAAATTTGAGGAGTAAAAACTTGAATTTGTGGTTGTAAAAATCACTCATGTTGGAAATTTAGTATTTAACAGGACATTCTTCACATATCTTACAATTCTACATGACACCAGAATAATAATCAGAAGACAAATGGGATAATTTAATATCACTCAGAAGTGTCTTGATAATTAACTAATAACAGCTTTTTACAGTCCATTGAGAATTGCATTACTAGATTTATTTCAGAGTCTGCTATGGGTAACTTATTTAACAACTCTAATCAGTTTGAATGGAACTGAATTAATCTGCATTCTCCAAAGCAAAAGGGGAAAAAACAGCAGCAAAAATTAACTAGAGCTTCAATCCAAGCGTGTTAAAAAATGTCAAATTAAACCAGCCCCAAAATATGCAACCATGGAAAACTATTTAGCATGATGCCCTGGTTTATGAAAATCTCTCCTGTGGGAAAAACACTTTAATTGTCTAAGGTTCAAATACAAGAACGAATAAGCAAGAATTAAAGCATTATTATAAAACTCAACAACAAAATACTTTATGTTTTATTTATCCCAATTTCCCTCCCCTTCTCTGTTTTATTTATTTTTTAAATATTTCAATTATTTGTTTGTCAGAGAAAGAGAGCACAAGTAGGGGTAGGGCAGGCAAGCAGAGCAGACAGAGAGAGAATCAGGGGGCCTGTTGAGCAAGGATTCCAATGTTGGACTTGATCCCAGGACCCTGGGATCATGACCTGAGCTGAAGGAAGACACTTAACTGACTGAGCCACCTAGGCGTCCCACTTTCTCTGTTTTAGAAGATGTTTTAACAGTAATTATTGGGAATAATATTTTCTTCTTCGATATTTTCACCAACATTACTGCCCCTTCCTTATTTATGCAAGTTCAAATGATTTTTTATCATAGTCAGTGGCCAATACTTAAATTTCCTTCTGATGGATCATTTATCATATTAGGCAGCACTGCTTAAACTATCACCAGTTGGACGGTAACACTGGGGGGACTGAGAAAGAAATGTCTCTAACATTTATTGTTGACCACCAAGAACTGTGCTAAGTACAGAGAAGCACAAGAAAAGCAGACACCATTGTAGGATTTAAGTCTTCCTAAAAGCTCAGGAAAGACTTCACTTCTTCTGGTAAATGCTGTGTCTGACTCCCATTATATACAAGTTCTATACTGAAGTAGCACAGAAGAGGTTGTGATAAGTTTCACCTGATAAAGTCAGAAAAGATCACAAGAAGGAGTAACAAGAAAGCTTTAATTTTAACCATGAATGGGATTTTCCAGAGTAATAATAATCTGAAAAGACAGATAACGCTTAGATAATGATAATTGTGACTGCTGAATCATAAACCTTAAATGAAAAATGAGGCTGGCTTTGAACTACTTTATTTCTCCACATTCATCTGTTCTAAGGTCCACCCTAATCTCTCCCCTCCAGTCAGACTACTCTTCTTAGTCTCAATGCACCATGTTCTTCCAAAGCTCTAAACCTTTGTTCTGCTTTCTCTGATTGGAATGCTCTCTGAACTCTACTCATCTTTCAAGACTCAGCTTAAGAGCAAGCGATTCTACGACACTTTCCCTTCTGGTTCTTCCAATACAGGAGTAAAAAAAAAATTATTCATTTTATGTCCTAGCTGAATCTTACCTTTATCTCAATTATGCATTAATTCATTTATTCATCCAATCAATCATTCACTCACTCACTTATTCAAGATGTACTTATCAATCCATTATTATGTGCCATAAACAATGCTAAGCATATAATTAATGGGAAATTTAAAAAAGTTTTTATATTAGGTTGAACTGGGAATTTTATAGCCAAGAGTAAATTGTATGTTCATCAATATTTCTCCATATACATGCAAACAAATGCAAGAAGTGTTAAGGAACTCAGAGATAATAAGATAAAGAGTAACTCTGATGAGAGAGGATTGTTGTTTGTTTTTTTTATAATTTTTTTTTAAATTTTTTCAGTGTTCCAAGATTCATTGCCCATCCCCCACACCCAGTGTTCCATGAAACAAGTAAGAATCATGATTGGGGGGCACCTGGGTGGCTCAGCCATTAAGCTTCACCTTCAGCTCAGGTCAGGATCCCGGAGTCCTGGGACGGAGCCCCGCATCGGGCTCCCTGCTCTGAGGGAAGCCTGCTTCTCCCTCTCTCCCTCCCCCTGCTTATATTCCCTCTCTAGCTATGTTTCTCTCTGTCAAATACGAATAAATAAGATCTTTAAAAAAAAAAAAGAACCATAATCGGGTACATTTTTCTGAACCAAATCTTTGGAAGTGACATCTAAGCTACCATCTTAAAGATATAAGGAAGTAGAGAAAAGCATTGCAGCTAAAGAGAAAAATGCATATTAATGGTCTGAAGTGACAATGTGCTTGGCTAGTTTGGGAGAAGGATATAAGCCCATCATGTAGGAACTTTGGTCTGTTTACCTCATGTCTAGAAAAATGCCTAACACACAGTAGGTATTTAGTGAGTATTTGTGGGTTAAATTAATGGTAAGGAAGGGGATAAAGGGTACTGGACATTAGAAAAACAGGAGATTGATAAAAGTGATGAGAATTGGGTGGGGTAATTTCATGGAAAGCTATACAGAGCATGATAAAAATATTTGGATTTTATTACAAATTTATGGGTAGACTGGGAGAAAGCAAGTGTCCGTGAGACTAGTCAAACACAAATAACAAGAGTGAGGCTGAAACTAAACAATAAAATAAAATGTGATAGTGATTAAACTGCTCAGCATTTTTAATACTAACAAGACTGTCAAGCATGGGGTAACAAACTTGATTATAAAGTTCTGATGCACTTAAAACAACATTGTTTCAACTCTGTGACATCTAGAAAAAGTAAAAACTATAGCAAGTAAAAGATCAGTAGTTTCCGGAGGCTTGGGAGGAAGGAGAAGTGAAGAGGTAGAGCACAAGGGATGGATTTTTAAGGCAGTGAAACTATTCTGTATGATAGTGTAATGATGGATATGTGACATTATGCATTTGTCAAAACCCACTGAAAGTACAAGAGCAACCCTAAAGGAAACCGTGGACTTTGGGTGATAATGACGTGTCAACACTGGTTCATTGATTATAAGAAATGTACTACCTGGGTGGAAAGTCTGATAGTAAGGGAGACTGTGCCTGTAGCAGATGGGGGCAGGGAGAAGAGGGTGTGGGAGCTCTGTGAAATTTCTGGGCATTTTTATTGTGAACCCAAAACTGTTCTAAAAAAAAGTCTACATAAGAATAATTGTTCTATCACTTTTATTGTTTTCCATTTGCATTAGGTATCTAAAACCTTTCAAGTTTTCATGTATTTTTATTCAGGACATTTATTTCTACATTATCCTTCTACAAAATAATCAAAGATGTACACAGAATTTTTGTTTAAAAGTTTTCCTCTCATAATTATTATTAATAAAGAAAACCTGAAAACATCCTCAATTTATTATACGAGCAGAATGGGGAAATTAATTATAGAATATCCAGATACATTTTTGCCATCATAATAAAATTTTAAAGAATATCTAATAACTAATGAATGTACTTATAATAAAGGTAAAAAGTTGCTAGAGTGTAACATATGCTGTACAAAATTAACGATGAAAAGTATAGGACAAATACACATACCTGGGGAAGTGAAGGAGGCAAATGAAAAGAAAGACAACAAAATGCTATAGTCAGGGTCTCTGGTGGGTGGGATTTCTAATGAATTTTATTTTCTTCTTAATACACAGTTGCATTTTCACAAATAAAATGTCAAAGATTAAAAAGTAAATATCTAAATAACTTATTAAATAAGAAAAACAATAATTGTTGGAGTAATGAGGTTGAGAACTGATAAAGGGGTATAGTACAATAGCATGGTATAGTTGCCTAAGGAGCATTTCATTTATTTATACATTAGCATTTACCAAAGTGTGTTTTCTGTTGTCCCAGTCCCATGATATTCTCATGGGGAGGCACAAACAATAACGAAGCCAAAAAATACTAAATATTATTTCACCCTCTTTGAAACTAGCAGAATATTTATTATGTTCAAGGCTCTAAGAACTCTTATGTTTAAGAAACTTGTTTATTTTTTTTTTTTAACCAATGTCTCCCAAATGTATTTGACTTAAAGCATTTTAAATGCAATTGGCATTAACATTCTGAGGAATACACTTTAGGAAATGCCACTGTAGGCAGTCGGAACAATCAACAGTTTTTATTTTTATTTGTTTTTTTACTTTGAAATATCCCGGAAATGGGGCTCCTGGGTGGCTCAGTCATTAAGAGTCTGCCTTCTGCTCAGATCATGATCCCTGAGTACCTGGGTTGAGCTCCAAATCAGGGTTCCCTGTTGGGTGGGAAGCCTGCTTCTTCCTCTCTCACCCGCCCTGTGTTCCCTCTCTAGCTGTGTTTTTCTCTGTCAAATAAATAAAATATTAAAAAAAATAAAAAAGAAAAAAAGAAATATCCCCAAAGTAAAAGCCCCCAAAGAAAATGACAAATAATTATTTTCTAAACAATCTGAAAGTAAGTGGCCATATTCACCTTCCATTATTCCTGATAAACTCCTAAAGTATTGGCATGTATGTTCAATAAAGATATTCTCTAACATAACCATTATAAGACCATCAAAATAAGTAAATTAAAAGAGATACAATAATTCAAAGTAATTCACGTTTTGTTACTTAGCATAAAAATGTTCTTTGTTAGCAATCACAAAATTATGTGATTTATCTAGTTGTCTTTAGCCATCATTAGTCTAGAACAATTGCTTTGACCTTCATGACTGACACTTTTGAAGATTACAGGGCATATACTTAGGCTTGCTTGATACTTTTTTTTTCTTTTTTAAGCTTGTATTTATTTATTCGACAGCGAGAAACACAGTGAGAGAGGGAACACAAGCAGGGGGAGGGAGAGAGGGAGAAGCAGGACTCCTGCCTAGAAGGGAGCCCGATGCAGGGCTAGATCCCAGGACGCCGGGATCATGACCTGAGTTGAAGGCAGACACTTAAGGACTGAGCCACCCAGGTGCCCCTTGCCTGATACTTTTTCAAGATTAAATTCAGATTATGCCTCACTGGCAGAAAAAAGTTACAGAATTGATCCTAGGTTTTTTTCATTGTAGTCTATAAGCTATCACACAATTTCAGTTTGCTATATGACAGGGTAGATTCACTTTAATCACTTGACCACTGGAGTCTGTAACAGGCTTCATCTACTGTAATGTTACTCTGTTTTCAATTTCTAACTATGTCATTTGTAGGATGGTACTTTGAACTGTGTAAATACAGCTGACCTTTGAATAACACAGGTATGAACTGCACAGGTCCACTTATATGTGGATTTATTATTATTATTATTATTTTAGAGTTTATTTATTTGAGAGAGAAAGCTAGAAACAGAGCAAGAGCAGAGAGGAAGGGGGTTGGGGAAAAGCAGAGGCAGAAGAAGAAGCAGACTCCCTGCTGAGCAGGGAGCCCAATGTAGTATTGGATCCCAGGACCCTGAGATCATGACCTAAGCTGAAGGCAGACACCTAACTGACGGAGCCACCCAACTGCCTCAGATATGTGGATTTTTTTTCCAATAAATACAGTACAGCACTATAAATGTACTTCTCTTCTGTATGATTTTTAAAATATTTTTTCTCTAGATTACTTTATTGTAGGGATACAATATGCAATATATAGGAACACAGTATATAACATATATAATATATAAAATGTATGTTTATATTATTGATGAAGCTGCCTAGTCAATAGTAGGCTATTAGTAGTTAAGTTTTTGGGGAACCAAAAGCTATACATGGACTTTTGGCTGCATTGGGGAGGGGTCAGAGCCCCTAATCCCGGTGATGTTCAAGGGTCAACTCTGTTCTGTTCCTCATATGGTAAACACACCCTAAAGTCATCCCTAGGATTCCCACCTTTTGCCATTCATGCCTTTGTACAGTCTCTTCTATAGGAAAAAACTGTGACTTCTTTCTAACCAGAATATGACAAAATTGATGGAATGTCATTCCCATGATATTTGTTTGTTTATTTGTTTTAATATATATGACTTTGTGCTGCTAGCTGACTCATTCTGGAGTCCTGTTCTCTGTGGTTGGCCTCAGGGAACACCAAGCTAACCCTTCTACAGCCATGAGGATATGAATTCTTTCCACAACCTGAATAAGTTTGGGAGCAGACTCTTCTCCATTCGAACCTCCAGATGAGAATACGTTCCTGACTAACTTTGACTGCAGTCTTACAGAGAACCCTGAATAATATCTTAATTGTATTCTGTGCTCAACCTCTGATCCACAGAAACAGTGAAATAATACATTTATGTTGTTTAAAAGCTGCTACAGGGACGCCTGGATGGCTCAGTTGGTTGGGCGACTGCCTTCGGCTCAGGTCATGATCCTGGAGACCCGGGATCGAGTCCCACATCGGGCTCCCTGCCCGGCGGGAAGCCTGCTTCTCCCTCTCTCACTCCCTCTGCTTGTGTTCCCTCTCTGGCTGTGTTTCTCCTCTGTCAAATAAATAAAATCTTAAAATAAAAAAAAAAAGCTGCTACAATTGTAATTGTAACATAGGAAAGAAACTTAATATACTTACTGAAGTTTCAATTAACTGATTAATTTTAGTATAGACTCATTTATTCTTATTTTATTCAGTGGGTTATAATCTGATATTACCAATATTTATTTCGATGCTCAAATGATTATAGATCTGCAAGTGGCATTTATTATCATTTTGATATGTTACTATCAGTCTTTGAGCAGTCTTCTTATTTTCTGGCACAACATGATATTCTAGGCTCATCTTGTATTATTTGGCCTCTGGGAATAAGCCATTTTCCACTGAGCACTGATTCATTAGTAGGGAATATTTTAATGACAAGATATATTTTCTTTTTTTTTTTAAGATTTTATTTATTTGATGGAGAGATAGAGAGCATAAGCCCAGGAAATGGCAGAGGGAGTAAGAGGCTCTCTGAAGAGCAGGGAGGCCAATGAGAGGCTCAGTCCCAGTCCCACAACCCTGGGATCATAACCTGAGCCAAAGGCAGATGCTTAACTAAATGAGCCACCCAGCCATCCCAAGATCTATTTTCTAGATATGATTATTACCATATGGTGTCCCTGCTACCAAGCAGAGCTAGAGATGCACAGGTACACACACACACACACACACACACACACACACAAATACACATATGTACATATATTTTATTCATATACATAAATATATGTACACCTATATTTTATTATATATGTATCTACTGAAAACCATGAGTTTGCTCTCAGGCTTCCAGTTTAGTCTAACACCACAGCTGATGTTATTTTTTTCTCTTTCTGCATTTATAATTCCCATCTTTGTCAATAAGGAAACTGGCACCTATTCTTTATGCATTTACTTATTTGTTCAACTGCCTGGAAGAGAACAATGTCTGATTCCCACTAAGCTCCTCGTCTTCTTCCTTCCCTACACAGATGTCCTCTTCATCTTACTTGGGCTAAGAAATTCCACCACAGGCTATTGTCACTACCCCACCATTTAGCAGACATTCCTCATCCTGCTCAGCCTTCAATATCCCATGCCAGGCAGCCCTCCCATGCAGACATTCTCCACTCCCTGCTTGGGGTCTGATATCACACAGTGCTCCGCTCTTCTCTAAAGACACCCCTTCAATCTTCTTGGGCTTTGACATGACATGCCAGATGTCCCCCACCATGAACAACCTCCTCAACCAGCTTTAGTTCTGATGTCCTACCCTGGGCTGTATTTCCTCTTTACTGAGCTCTGACTGAACTACTCTGTGTTGGCTATCTTCCAGTGCGACTACTTTCCTCACTATCCTCAGGCTCTAACACCACATACTGGGCTGTTTATAAGTCTCTGAAGCTTTTAACTAATAAAGTCTATTATTCAAACTGAATGATATTAGCTCCACCATTTAAAAGAAACAGTCAGCAGCCAGAAAGACTGATAGAGACAGACAGAAAAAAAAAAAAGAAAATGCACAGTGATACATTTTTTTTTAATGTAGTGGTGGAAATCAGGACATTCTGCTATACAATATAAAGGAGGGAAATGATCACAGCTTCAAATGTAAAGCCATATAGTTTGCTTTAGCAAAGTAATGACTTTTAATGTAGCATGTTACAAATTCTCAAGTGCCAGATATTTTAGACTTTATAATTCTAACATTATATGTATGTACAAATATATATTCAATTTTCCTCATATTAACAGCTTAAGATCCTGACTAGATGTTAAGTGATTTACTTTTGCTAATGTTTAAGTATGTACACTTAATTAACATTCTAAAGAGAAAAATCAACAAAAAGACTTCAAGTAAAAGAAGAGATATGAGATATGAGCAAAACCTTTTCAAACAGCCTATCATAATTTCAAAGGACACGTGGTCTTACTCTGTCATGTTAATAAATATATTAATTTACTATTTATTAAAGTGTAAATTATGTATTTAAATCATTAAGAAAAATGAAAAAATGAATTTTAATGTAGTTTTAAAGCTGCAGATGAACTTAGAATTTACTTATAAGTGTGTGACAGAAAGATAAGTTAAAGACTGTTTTCCAGGAATTGATATTCTGCTCAGTGAGGCAGAAAGTAAATAGATCATTATAAAACAACAGAAGTCTGTTATAAATTAACAGAAATGTTAAACACAATTTAACTTGTGACCCTTTATCTCACACAATTTTTAAAAAATTGTGATAAAATAAGAAGTTGAGAAGAAAAGAGAGAATAATCATGATTTTGAAAATAATATTTTAACTTATCTTTCAGTGAATTTAAGAATCTAAATGACTTTCTCATAATCTCAAATGTTCAATGCTAGAACTGCAACTGCAATAAACTCGTCCTCATGTATCCTGCATTCTTTTACTGTATTTTCCAATATAGTATAGGAATTTAATAGCACACATTTTTAGGTATGAAATATCTTGGAATATAGTTATTTTTATACTAAATAAAAGCACTTCACAAAGAAAATAATCAACTGTTAGGATATAATCTCAGACCCAACTGTTTTATTATTTTTACTGTGATTCAAATTAACTATGGAGATATAAACTATATGGATATCTATAAAACATTTTACATATACAAATGTATACATATATACACACATATTATAAATATAAATATGCATACACACATGAACACAATATGAATTATACCCATACACACACACACTCTGAGGACAATAAAGACCTGGCTTGCAGTGAAGCATTTAATAATAAAGGAGCACAACTTTTGCACACTCAGCATATCCCCATCTGAGATGTTAATGAGGCAGGAAATTAAAAGAAATAATAGCACAATGGGTCTTGCAATATTTTCTAACCCCTTAGTCCTCTGGTGTTTTCTTTCTCCTAATCTTGTTGTAAATGTTTATTATACTATTGACAAAAGTATTGACCATTGAGTAAGTGAGAAAGTATAAATTCCCACTGATTTCTTGACTACACTAACACCCACCTAGAAATATTTATGAAGACTAAATTTTCCTTTCATAAACATCTAACATACCAGTCTTCACATGTGATAAGGGGAAGAACCCTTATAATAACCTTCCAAAGTTTTATGTATGTATTGATTGACTGATGAGTGAGTGCTCTGTAAACATTAAGCTCAATGTCTACTAGATAAAGAAAAATGGAGCAGAAAATTGAGAATTTAAAAATGTTGGTAAGTGGGGTTAGGAGACTTAAGTGTTTTCTACTATATTCAGTCATTCTAAAACTCCTATGTTATAATAAAGTCCCAGGCTAAATTCATAAGCGAAGCACTATAAGTGGTTAGATTGAGCAAACCTAAACATACATATCTGTGGCAAAGTTATGGTTATAGACAGGTATATTTTAAGCAGAGGATAAGGAGGCATGCAAATCAGCACTAATTAGAATCAGATTTTATATTTATTAAAGCAAGTGATACATTTTTACTGCTTCACTGACTACCTTTCCTAAGTAGTTCGCATAACCTAAAAGAGGTAATCATCTTTTTTGAAGTACTCACAAAAATATAGGTCAGAATGGCAACATTCAAAGGGTTATTCCTTAAAAAAAAAATGAGAATAAATTTTCTTTAAAATTTTAACAGATTGTTTCCTAATTTCTACTACAGAGTTGAAAACAGGATACGTATACATACAATTTAACTTGTGACCCTTTATCTCACACATATTAAAAAGCAGTTGATATGGGAAGCCTGGGTGGCTCAGTCAGTTAAGCATCTTTTTTTTTTTTAAGATTTTATTTATTTATTTGACAAAGAGATAGAGAGTACAAGTAGGCAGAGTGGCAGACAGAGAGAGAGAGAGAGAGAAGCGAGCTCTCAGCTCAGCAGGGAGCCCAACATGGGGCTGGATCCCAGGACCCCGGGATCATGACCTGAGCCTAAGGCAGACACTTAACTGACTGGGCCACTCAGGTGCCCCAAGCATCTGTCTTTAGCTCAGGTTGTGATCCCAGGGTCCTGGGATAGAGTCCCACTTCAGGATCTTTGCTCTGTGAGGAGCATGCTTCTCCCTCTGCGTGCCATACCTCTGCTTGTTCCCAATTGTTCTCTCTCTCTCTCGCTCTCTCTGACAAATAAGTAAAGAAAATCATAAAAAAAAAAGAGAGAGAAAAGCAGTTCATAAAGTATTATGCAGAATGTCTGATGCTGTTTTGAAGAGTATACACAACCTCTTGTAGGTGGGTGTGTGGATAATATGTAAATGTATGGAAAATATGTAACTTCTGGTAATATGTGATTATATAGGTAATACATATAAATGAACTATAATTTAGAAAAACTGAAGCAATCACTTTTTTTTAATTCATTTGCTAATTTTAAAATGGCATTAGGGTAAAAAAAATATTTATCTCCCCCTTCATTCTTGGAATCAGGGAGGTAAAATATACATTTGTTTTCTTGATATACCCTCATTCATGTATGACCACCATCCCCTTTCCTTGCCTTCCCTGTCTAGGATGACCAGTGTCCCAAATCCCATCATTATTGCTTCCTGTATTTTCTTTTATATAGTGTATAGTCCAACCATTTTTTTTGTAAGCTTATTTTTTTTTTAATTTTACAGAAAGAGCATTATGCTATATGTTATCTTTTAGGACTTAACTTTGGTCATGCAAATACACATTGCTGATGAGATGCACTCTATATGACAAAATAAGAATCTCTGAAATCTACTCCTCTGTAAAAACAATGAGAGCACTGGAAAATTTTCATATTTATTATTTTCAAAATTATGGAATTTAACCAGTCTGCAACAATCCACAAAGTGTTTATTTAATAAATGGGGATAAATCTTGGTAAAAACAGTGAGGTCCACAGCATTTAAATTAGTTCTTTTTTTTTTTTAATTTTCCAGACATGTTATTTTTTTTTATTGTTACTTAAATTTTTTTTCCCAGTGTTCCAAGATTCATTCCCCATTCCCTACACCCAGTGCTCCACGCTTTAGGTGTCCCCAGTACCCACCACCAGGCTCTCCCATCCCTCCACCCCCCCTCCCTCCAAGTCTCTCAGTTTTTCTGTGTCCAAAGTCTCTGTTGTTTCGTTTCTTTCCCTGGATTACCCTAGTTCCCATTTACTTTCCTTCTCCCACTGTCCTCCAGGTTACCCCTCATGCACCACAGGTAAGTGAAACCATGCGATACTTGACTTTCTCTTCTTGGCTTATTTCACTCAGCATAATCTCTTCCAGTCCAGTCCATGTTGCTACAAAATTTGGGTATTCATCCTTTCTGATGGAGGCATAGTATTCCATTGTATATATGTACCACATCGTCTTTACCCATTCATCTGTTGATGGGCACCTTGGCTCTTTCCACAGTTTGGCGATTGTGGCCACTGCTGCGATGAACATTGGTGTACATATGGCCCTTCTTTTCACTACATCTGTATCTTTGGGGTAAATGCCCAGTA
>PITA01015091.1:0-51324 GCA_004023965.1 Spilogale gracilis | reverse complement strand
TTGCCCATAAGCAAACTTGAAATTTTAAGTTACTCAAAATTAGTATTCCAACTGACATCAATTTCTTAAGTATGCCTGTATAGGTTACTCTTCAGACAATCTTCAAGGATAAACAATCAGTAAATTTACAAACGGTGTTTGAATTCATATTCTGTCTCCCCCAAACAATTTAAACCCTTTTCTCTAAATATCAACCTAGCAGAAAACCAAAAAGTCTGCATTTCATTAAGAGTATGTATCTGAATTTCATAAATACTGTTTTTATATAAAGAATAAAACTTGGTATATTATCTTTTGTCCTTGAATAAAAGACTTCATCATTAGATATAGGATTCTCGGGTCCCAGTGCTCTTTGTTCAGTAGTTGGCTACCTCCACCACCAGCTCCTTGGCTAGATTCCTAACACCTGCTGTTCACACAAACTCCTCCCAGATTCCACTGTGTAAGAAAACCCAAATAATACTCATGCATGCCTCTGCCCACAGAATAGAGAAACGAGTTCCTTGAGCACCTGAACTTTCATTATCTTCCTTTTCTATGTGGTACATGGTCCCACTCTTGTTTTTTTTTAACAATTTTTTTTAGTCCTTTAGTGAGGAGAAATATAATTCTCTGCCTCCAGATATAAACCTCTTAGAGAACCACACTTTTTTTCAAGAATAACACAAACTTATCAAAGGAAAGAAATTTTTTGTCAACTTGAGTATGTTACAGAGTCTGAAGTAGCAATCAATCCCTTCTTACCTATGCTGTAAATTATCCTAGCAGTCCCACCAGCACTTACTGCTCTTCTGGTGATACCGTTTCTTGAGCTAGCACTGAGGATAAGTTATCAAGAAACTGGGAGTCAGAATATTTTATGTCCTGTATCTAGTATTCTATATTTTATATTCTATAGGTATAATTATAATTATATCCACAGTTAATAAATACAAGGCTTTAAAAAGCCCTTGCAGTAATTTCTAATACAAGGCTTAAAAAAGTCCTTGCAGTAATTTCTAAATACCACAAGATGGGGATATGACTCCATGATTTTTCCTGACATTCCAAGACAAAAATAAAGGTATTTCTGGGTTGGAAGTAACAGAAGTGTATAACTCATGTTATTTGTCCCCTGGTTTGTTATTTTAGAAAATACAATATTTGTCTGTATTTTTTACTAAAGGTCTGCAGTTATTCAAAGAGCAATCTCTATAATGCTCTGGTCCTCAGGACCTCTGTTAATAGAGCAGTTAAGTCCTTTTCTTAGTTATTAAAAAACATGTCATTTCTGATAGGCTGTAAAGGGTTGCCACTGGCATAGCATGGTCTAGTTAACTGGGAATAGACTTTTTTTAGAAAAAGAGAATCCATCTCTACATTTCCAGACTGTATGATTCTAAGTTCAGGGTCACATGCATTAAAGGAAATAATATTAAACTTTATCTCATTGGGTTGTGTAGTCCTGCCAATCTAGCAGAGTATTATATTTTCATTTTCATATAAAGTGCCCTTGATTTTTTATAAGATTTCCATGTTTTTCTGAATATTCTTGAAATTAAAATTCAGCAAGAGTTCTAAAGGAAAGCCTATTTCCAAGCATGCTTTAGACCCAGCATAAGTCATGCTTTAGGTCTTCACTACATTTTAAAAAATAAATATTTAAATGAATGAGAAACAAATAAATGTGCTTTGTAAAGTATAAAATATATACATTCAAGTAATTTTTCAGGAGGAAAGGGTATCACTAGCGCAGTCCAAGGAAAAAGTAGGTTGATCAGTGCAATAAGGTTTCTTTCATGTTATAGGGTACTTTTATGGGTTCTCTGTTGGATTTTATACATTGTGTATGTGAATGTGAATATACATTTGTGTATGTCTACATGTGTATATGTATATTCCAGAGGAAATAGAATGGAAATGTTTTTAGATAGGTATGAAATATATTTCTGTATTTAATAGGCTCTTTTAGGTTGCAGGAAGCAGACACACTCAGATTCTACTTGGACTGACTATTGAGATTCTTTTTCTTCCATTTTGTATGTGCTGAAACCCTGCCCAGCTTTAAAAGATGGAGATTAAATTGAAAGATCTGCTATAGGAGTCTTTATTTCCTAGGAACAGTTTCACTACACGAAATATTTTATTTGGAACTTGCCACAGTCTTCAAACATTTTTTGGAAACTGCCTAAAAAAAGTACAAAATTTCTTTCTTTCAACTATTCTTTTTGTTAACTAGCTTTTACTCACCACTGGCATTTGTTCATAAACACAGATAGATGACAATCTATCTACAACAAAACAAATATGAAAATATTAGCAATTAATATTTTATCACTTTTAACTCGACTTATAAAACATAAATGTGTATATATATATATATATAGTTGCTTCTATACCTGAAGAATTTCCACAAATTTTTTCCATTTTCTCTTCTAGAGAAACAATTTGCTTTTCTAGTTGATTATTCAGTTCAAGTTGTGTCTCATAACGAACTTTCCATTCACCACCTGATTGAAAAAGGGGGTAAAATCAAGATCATCTTGTCATCTCTCATTTATTTACAACATTAATCAGCTCATTTAAATCTCCTTTAAAACATTAATCAGCTCAATCTTACTGTACTTTGTTAGCAATGTAGATGAACAAGAATGAACTAATTTTTAAGTTTGCATTTCTCTGTTAGGATTTTTCAGATTGCAGACAGAAATTCACAGCAGATATCCACACGCACAGCCAGACCTCACTAGGACTATTCTGATTCCTGGTTTTCTCACTCCTTAGGTTCTTTGTCCCTTAGTTCCTCACATCTCCTTGTAAGGAATGCTATTAACGGGACCATCAGGAACCTGTTTCTTTACTTGGAACTTGAAATATCCATACATAACAGCCTAAAGAGTTCTGGTTTTCACCCAATGTCTTGTCCATTTTTTTTCCTTTGCAAACAAATTCTTTTTTTTTTTTTGCAAACAAATTCTTAAGCTTGTTTAACAACTATCACTTAGATGTTTGCTATGTATAAAGTACACAATGTTTCATATATTAACTAATTAATCTTCATTCGAAAAAACTTTGTTATCTATTTTACAGATCAGGAAACCATGGCTCAGACATGTCAAATAACATTCTTAAAATAAAAAAGCCAATAAATGGGGGAACTGGGTTTTGAATCTGTTTTTATCTGACTTCAAAGGATATCCTTTTAACTGCTATGCTAACACATGCATTTGCCTATTCAGGCATTTTCTCTTAACCTTAAGCAGGTTTCTTTCACCAAGCCCCTTTGGTTATTAAGGCCAACTGTCTTACTGCTGTAGAAGGGGAGGAGAATACAGCCTAGAATTAAAACATCTTTGGTCAGTTTCAAGGCCCAAAGCTAATTTTTTTTTTTAATCTTGAAAGTCACACTTTATAGAAAGAAAAAAGATGGATGGCTTGCTTCTAAACTTTAAATGCTCTTTACATATATGAGATAATATTTGCTCCATCATAGTTGACGGAGGAATCTAGATAGGAAGAGTACTGGCACATACCACTGGCCTCAACCTCCTCAACCCAGCCACATGTCTTCCTTAGCCCCCTCATCTCTTATAAATATAGTGTTTCAAAACAGGAGCAGGAACACCCTCCTAAACAGAAACTGAAAGTCGTTAATCCAAATGCTTTAGGAGCAAGAAGGAAAGAGAAGACTAAGAGAC
Source organism: Spilogale gracilis (assembly GCA_004023965.1). Taxonomy (NCBI): domain Eukaryota; kingdom Metazoa; phylum Chordata; class Mammalia; order Carnivora; family Mephitidae; genus Spilogale; species Spilogale gracilis. Next base: position 47,647 of record PITA01015091.1, on the reverse strand, counting down.
TGAATATTTATCCAAAAGATACCAGTGAGTCCAAATAGATGGAATTATCTATATATCTGGCTAACTAGTCTCTTTGTAATTGAACCCCTTTCCCCACCACGGGAATGAGGGCTTCAGAGCAATATCCGAAGCTACCAAAAATTTTATGTAATTTATTCTTAGCACATCCAACCATAGTCTAGAAATGTTTGCTTCCACTTTAAAATATTATTGATCTAGAGCTCCTCAAATGTAAGTAAGCCTAGTAGCATACAATCATGTATAAATGATAATAAGTGCAAGACCCTGGCAGTAATGATGTCAATATTCACCTTTCCCAATGTGATGAACTGACCTCAAATGTACACACTCAAATGTGTAACTCCTTCAGTATACACACAATTCTCTGGATTAGACGGGACAAAAGACAAAGTTAAAGCATATGATCTGCTGAATTATAGAAGAAAATTTTAAAATAGTACTGCCTACTAAAAAATGGGAAAAAATAGACTTAAGATGCTGTGGGGTCACACTGTGACTTTCATCAGCCCTTGTGGTACTTTTGCCTTTGTGGCCCTCTTCCCACATTATTTTTAAAATAATTTAAAAATATTAAAAATTCTACTTTGCTACTGTGTTGGTATAAAGACAAATAAGTATACTCCACACTGGATCATATTCATTTTTTTTTCTGATTTTAAAATAAAATATCTTATTGGCCTCTAAGAGTATCACACAAGTCACATCAACTTCCTACTTACCAAGTGTTTCCTTTTTCTAAAAAGGACTGCATTGATTATTTCTTTCTCTACCACATTTTGTTCTGTGATAACCCAAGTACCAAAAATATTAACGTTTATCATTTTTGCATAATTCCTTATGATCTTTTTTTTTTAAAGATTTTATTTATTTGACAGAGAGAAACACAGCCAGAGAGGGAACACAAGCAGGGGGAGTGAGAGAGGGAGAAGCAGGCTTCCCGCTGAGCAAGGAGCCCGATGTGGGACTCCATCCCTGGTCTCCAGGATCATGACCTAAGCCGAAGGCAGTCGCTTAACCAACTGAGCTACCCAGGCGCCCCCTTATTGATCTTTAAAATGCATATGTTTAAATTATATTTTCAATTGGGGATAAGAGTGGCAGTTAAAAATAGCAATCATTTTTTGAATAGGCTTGATGGTAAGGGAAGGTAAGAGACATCTGGAACAACCAAATAAGAGATGTGATACTATCTTTGAGACAGTCACAGTACATCCCAGACCTTCAGCACAATAGCAGCTAACCTACAGAGACCAACAACAAACTTACAATTTGGCTATGTTTCTCTCTGTCAAATAAATAAAATCTTAAAAGAAAATCTTTACTTCAATAGCAAGAAATTGTATGTGTTTCAATTTAAGTTTCTTTCAAGAAAGAACAAACTGGATGTTTTCCTATTCATAAACTGTCTCTATTCTACTCATATTTATCTACTTGGAACTTTGCTTTTTCTAATTGAATTGCAGAGGATATAGATGTAGTAAAAATATGGACCTTTTGTCCATCATGCTGGCTACTAATGTATTTCCGATATTGCTGTTTGATTTCTCACATTGGATTTTCTTACTTAAAGGGAAGATATTTGTCAAACCAAAACCTATTTTCCTTAGTGATTTACTATTCTTAAACTAAGAAAGGCCTTCTGAATACTTTTTTAAAAATATTTTATTTATTTATTTGACAGACAGAAACACAGCTAGAGAGGGAGCACAAGCAGAGGGACTGAGAGAGGGAGAAGCAGGCTTCCTGCTGAAGCAGGAAGCCCGATGCAGGGCTCGATCCCGGGTCTCCAGGATCATGACCTGAGCCGAAGGCAGTCACTTAACCAACTGAGCCACCCAGGCGCCCCAGAAAGGCCTTCTTTACCCATAAAAAGATATATACTCATCAATATTTTCTTCTAATTAAAAAAAATGCTTAATCCTATCATATGCATCTGGAAGGTTTTAGAATTAAGTAAAGATCTAAGGGATTTTTTCCCTTAAATGTTATACCGATTTTCCAAAGAAAACTTATTGAATAATTCATCCCTTTTCCTTTAGCTCCTTTAAAGGTTTATGTGCTGACACAAATTCCAATAAAACATTATTGGTAATTGGCTCTTTGTTTCCAATTCTCTGCCCAGAAGCCTCTTCTCAAACTTGGGCAGGCAGGCCAAAGTTCTTATTTTTTGGTGGTGGGAAAAGGACTAGATAGTAATTAAAAAGTTGCTGTGGACTGAATGTTTGTGTCCCTCTAAAATTCCTATGCTGAAGCCCTAACCCCGATGTGACTTTATTTGGAGATAGAACCTATGAAGTGCTAAATGTTAAATGACATAAAAGTGGGTGGGACTCTAATCTGATAGGGCTGGTACTCTTGTAAGAAGAGGAAGAGAAGGACACCTGGGTGGCTCAGTCATTAAGCATCTGCCTTCAGCTCAGGTCACCCAGGGTCCTGGGATTGAGCCCCGTATTGGGATCCCTCCTCCACGGGGAGCCTGCTTCTCCCTCTCAGACTCACCCTGCTTGTGTTCCCTCTGTCACTTTGTCTCTCTCTGTCAAATAAATAAATAAAATCTTTGGAAAAAAAAAAAAAAGGAAAAGAAGAGGAAGAGATACCAGAATTTGCTATCTCTGCCATGTAAGAAAACAAGGAGAAGGTGGCCATCTGCAAGGCAGGAAGTGGCCCTCACTAGGATCCAAATTGGCCAGGACCTTGATCTTAGACTTTCCAGCCTCTAGAACTATGAGAAAATACATTTTTGTTGTTTAAGTCACCCAGTTTAAACTATATTGTTATGGCAGCCAGAGTAGACTAAAACAAGGATCATTTGTTACTTTCCTATTTCAGTATGGTTCAGGTTTTGTCTGTAATAACCTATTTCCCACAAGTCTCATAAATGAAAATAGTTTTCTCCTTTTTTTCATAGGTAATTGGAAGGTAATTGAAAAGATGGAGATTTTTAAAATTAATAATAACCTGACCCTGAATTTCACAGCATTATAATATCGTTTTAATAAACCAGAATCTTTTTCCCTTCTATCTGCTATGGGCTGAGTTGTGTTCCCTCCCTTCCTCCTCTCAAAGTCATATGCTAAAGTCCTAACCCCAAGGACTCTGAATGTGATTATAGAGACAGGGCCTTTAAAAGAGGTAATTAAGGAAAAAAATACTACTAATAAAAAATAAATAAAAGAGGTAATTAGCATAAAATAAAATCTTGTGGATAGCCGTAATCCAATATGACTGGTCTTATAAGAAGACATTAGGACAAACAGGTACAGAGGGAAGACCACACAAAGACACAGGATGATGATCATCTACAAACCAAGGAAAGAGGACTCAAAAGAAACCAACCTTGCCAACATCTTGATCTTGGACTCAGTAAGACATGTGCTAAGGCTACAAACCTTCGCAATTTCATTTTATTCCAGAGTTTCTTTCTAGTATAAAATCTCCTAAGTTGAAAAGGTGATAATTCTGGTTAAACTGTTATTACTGCCTTATATTCAGAGTTTTCTGCTATTCTTCATACATGTTCTGAATATTTCTTATCAAGTATATTGTCAGATATTTTATAGTTTGGGCTGAAATTGGGAGCACAGTCATTTAAAAACCTTATTTTTGAACTGGTTTTTGCTGGTGTGTTTTTTTTCTTTTTCCTTAAGCATTTCTTCCATTACTGCATCTAACAATTTCCTAATTCTTAACTAATAGTTTCTCAACTGATCTCTGGAAAATTCTGGATGTCAAATTTTAAAAGATAAAAATTATAATAATTTTATCTCTTCCTATCTAAAAGCTACAACTCTTAGGTCTGTTTTAAATCTTATTGTTTGACTGAAACTTTCAAAAAATTAAATTATAATGGTGGCAGCTGGCATCTCTGGGTCTGGTTTTTTGTTTGTTTGTTTTGGTTTGTGTTTGTTTGCTTGTTTTCCCAAGAATATGAATGCCTCTAATGTTTCATCACTAAGTATTAGGCCAATTTAAGATAAATAGAAATGTTCTTCTGTATTAAAAAAAAAAGGAACATGAATTTCATCAAAACATTCTTTAGCATTTACTGAGATGAGTTAGAAAACTATTTGATCTGTTAACATATTAGTTAATCGCCAAAGGGGCTTGTGGATAGAAACCAGCCTATAAATGAAGATTCAAAAGAGCTCAAAGTAGAGGTCCTGGATGGAGATGTAAATTTTTGTGTTTTCAGTATACAGCTGGGATTTAGTAGCATATGATCAGAGGCGATCACCTAAGTAGTGGGTGCATGAGTTCAAGAGAGAATAAAACTGGGACGCCTGGGTGGCTCAGTTGGTTGAGTGACTGCCTTCGGCTCAGGTCATGATCCCAGAGACCTGAGATCGAGCCCCATATCAAGCCCCATATCGAGTCCCATATCGAGTCTCATATTGGGCTCCCTGCTCGGCGGGAAGCCTGCTTCTCCCTCTCTCGCTCCCCCTGCTTGTGTTCCCTCTCTCACTGTGTTTCTCTCTGTCAAATAAATAAAATCTTTAAAAAAAAAAAAAAAAGAGAGAGAGAGAATAAAACTATCATGCCTGTGCTGAACAAATTCAGCCCCTTTCTAACCCTAGATGAACAAATGTCCCAGAGCCTCCATAAATCAAGTTTCTCTTCTCTAGATGAAAATATAATGACAAACAAACAAGCATAAGATATGGAACAAGAAGGGGCTAAGGGGGTGGGCTTTAATGCCAGAAAGCCTAGATTCAAATGCAGATCACTCACCACTTCTGGAGCTTTGAGAGAGATATTTAAGCCTCAGCCTTTTCATCTATAAAATGAGGTAATAATAAGTTTCTATTTTTAAAGTACACTTAGAGCTCTACATACTGATTCTTCTCATTTTTTAGGAAGTTACCTGAACATCCTTTCCTGTTCTTTGTCTTGTCACTAAGCTTTAAGATGAACTTCAGATTTAATCAAACATAAACCACTTTTGTACTTATTTCAGCAGCACATACACTAAAATATAAACCACTTTTTCTGCATATAGTTTCCTATGAACCCAAATGGGCTTCAAAAGGCCACTAGGGGAATGTGAAGCCCTCTGAAGTTGTATTTGCCATTTTGCCTAAAATTTAGTACAGTTACAAGCCAGACAGACTAAATAAGTATAAGCAGTTCAGAGTAGAAATAGAAATCACTCTTGAAGAGTTCTGCTGTACACAGAGCAGTGAAAGATGTCAGTAGAAGAGGAAATATGGGGTCAAAGGAGTTTTGTCATTTGTTTTTTTCAGCCAAATAAATTGAGCCCATCCGTATGCTGTTGGGAATAATCCAGTGGAGCAGGGAAACAGTGCAGAAAGAGGACCAATGCTGGAGTAATGTCCTTGGTAGGCAGAGTAGTTAGGATCTGCCACATAAGTGGAGGAGTCTCCTTAGATAAGCACATGCAGAAAAACAGGAGGGAAGGAAGAGGACGTGCAAAGATGCAGGCAGGTGGGTAGCTTTCTTGGTGGAAATATGTGGCAATCTTATTGCTTCTACTTCTCTTTGAAAGTGAGCTCATTAGCTGATAATGAGACACAGAGAGGAGTGATGGAGATTTGGGGATAGCATTAAGTATGAAAGAATCATCAAAACAAATGTACTCAGAGTGGTCATTTGTGCACATATTTCTTTTATAATATGAAAAGTAATCAATTGGGTGCCGGGTGGCTCAGTCAGTTAAGCATTGCCTTCAGCTCAGGACATGATCTCAGGGTCCTGAGATCAAGCCCCATATCGGGCTCACTGTTCACCGGCATGTCTGCTTCTTCCTCTCATTCTGCTGCTTCCCCTGTTGGTGATCTCTCTCTCAATAAAGTCTTAAAAAAACGTAATGTTTTATTTTAGAACACCTTTAATATTGCCCTATTGGCTTCAGGATCAATACAAACTAATTAGCATCATATCAAATACTATTCTTCATTTGTCTTCTTCATAAACCTTAATCTCATCTCCTGTCATCTTCTCAGGATAATCTATAATTCCATCTTTATCAATTATGTAAGCGTTCTCCTCAAATGGCATTATGTTTAATGCTCCCTGTGGCCAACTGTATTTTCCAAATATGAATGAAATAATATATCCCATCCCCTATATTCTTTTGTACTGTGAACTTGATAAGTAGAATTTCCTTCTACATCCCCCTGAATCTGTGACTATTTTCACCAATAGAATATAGTGGAATTGACATTGTACTGGTTCTGGGAGTAGCCCTTAACTGGCTGGGCAGTTTCTGTCACTTGTGCCTTTCGAAATGTTTGCTGATGGGATACATTTTCTTGGAACCCAGGCACCATGCTGTGAGAAGCAAAAGCTACAAGAGCCATGAGTAGGTATTTCTGATAGGCAGTACCCTGCTGGGCTCCCAGCCAACAGCCAGTATCAGATGTTGGCCATGTGAATAAGTCATCTGGGAAGGTCCAGCCCACAGTTGAACCTTCAGATAACTGAGCTCCACGCATCTGACTGTAATCAAATGAAACCCCAGTTATTAACTTTTCAGGTGAACCCAGTCAATCCACAAAATTGTGAGATAATTTGCTAATTCAAGCTCCAAAGTTAATAGGTGGTTTGCTATGCAGCAATAGATAGCCAGAACTGTTCAGTGCTGATATGGTAGCTAGCAGTTGTCATAGTAATAGTGGTACTAGTGGACAAATGATCTAGGAAGGAATGATATGCTATACAATCTTAGCAAGTTATTTTAATTCCTAAATTCCATTTTCTCCATAAATGGGGATAATAAGCACCTCACCTGACATAGTTCCTGGCTTTATTTAAAAAAGGGATATATGTTTCTGACCCCTTCACCTTAGGGTTTAGCTTTGGCCCACGGAGGAAATAACTTTCTTGTCCATCATTTTACCTTTTCTTTTTATACGTACATACCAGCTCCTCCCCATGAGAAGATTCAGTGATAATACGATTTGTTGGGCCTGCTTTTTACTAATGAGCATGGTGAGTGTGAACTGGTTTGTCTATAACTGGATAGATGAGAAAATCCCAGCGAGCCTCGCCAATTCAACTACTTGGTAAGTGCACTCACAGTTTCCCCCCACAGAGTCAGTTATATATATCCGAGATACAGATGTGGAGACATAAGAAGCTACTTCACTCAAGGACAAAGTAGTGTTCTCCAATCAAGCTTCAAAAGAGCCTTGCTTACTCAAGAAAAATAGCATTGTATTTACCATATGATTACTAATTGTGTTTGTTCATGGCTTCCTCAATGGAAGAAGAGAAAAGTATAAATGGGTTTAAGAACTAACGTCCAGGGGTAGCTGGGTGCCTCAGTGAATTAAGCCTCTGCCTTTACCACAGGTCATGATTCCAGGGTCCTGGGATTGAGCCCCAGACCAGACTCCCTGCTCAGTGGAAGCCTGCTTCTCCCTCTCCTCCCCACTCGTGCTCTCTTTGCTATCTCTGTCTTTCTCTCTCTCAAATAAAATCTTAAAAAAAAAAAAAATCAAAGTCTATCCACTCACCCTAAGAAACTCCTATTGTTCTTTAGCATTCAGATCAAACACTGCCTCCACTGGAAAGGCTGTCTTTATGTCTTCATCCAAGTTGTGGTAGGCTCCCTTAACTGAGTTTCCATTTATCCTTACATATCTTCTAATATTCACATTTTTGTTTGATATTTTCTCCCAATAGTCAATGGACCTCTTCAGAATAGGGAAAGGTCTTCCATTCGAAGTGTTGACATATGGCAGGGTCTCAATATTTGAAGAATGAATTACTATCTTATATACATTATAAACTTTAAAGATATATGTGTATGTGGGTGTGCAGGTATGTGTGTGTGTGTGTGTGTGTGTGCGCACGCGCGCGTGCACATGACACTCACCACACACCCTACCCCCCAACCATTCTTCCAGCACAAATAGCCAAAACCTAGAAAAAGATTTTAAAGTTATAGCCAAATCCAGAAGTTAAGACATAAGGAGTATTATTTGAGTTAACTTGTGGCATTTTATTATTTACCAAAAGTAAATAATACATTACCAAAATGTATTGATGTCATGTATTAAAGGTTTTACTAATTGATGAATGAACATTTTGAACTTTTAAGTAGATGGATAATTATGCCTTAACAGGTTTGACACTGAAATATTAGTTTTAAAAGACTCTATAATAAATTATTATTAATGCTGCCAAAAAGCAGTACTATTGCTACTACCTTGGTAGTATTATTTCCTATGTATTTAATGCACTATAGGTATCTTGGCAAAATAAACAATAATTATACAAGAGCTATATATAAAAATATTTACTTATATACCTTCATCATCAGTATTGAGTTTGGCTTCCAGTTCCACTATCTTGTGTCTTATTTCAAGCATTGATAGTTGCACTATCTCCCTATTATTAAAAATATCGTGTTAATTATTATCCATTATATTATGAAAATAATACATAATAACACACCACTACTTTTGAAACAATTTATTATGAAACATCACTTATTGAAGGCATGGTTGAGAATCAGAAATCAGGCAAATGGAGGCTTCTGATTACCAAGGTCCATAGGCACCCTAATATGCACTAAAGCTCAGAGGCCCCCTAGTGACCATTAGAAACCCTTTACTCTTAACTTAGATATGATCCCAACAAGTTGTTATCTGGTTTCTCAAGGCCCAGCAAACTAACTGGGATGAGAGAATGGAATAGCTAGGGCAACAGGTAACTGAAAACCTGAAACAAAAAGGAAAAAAGAAACACTAATAAAAAAAATTCACACACACAAATAGCATTCCAAACATTACCTATTTAGGACATCAGTAAATCAGCACATTATCAAAATATGACAGAATCATTATGCAATACATATTTTTGATTACCCATTATGTCAAGGCATTGTGCTAAATGATGAAAATACTATAGTGACTAAATGAACTGAACAATGACAATAGCAGCGGCTAACGTCCATCCAGTGCTTATTATAAGCCGATGTTTAAAGTACTTTACACAGTTTTCACTCATTCCTGGCAACAGCCACATGAGGTATAATGATTTGTACATCAATCTTACAGTTAAGAAAACTGAAGCTTGGGCGCCTAGGTGGCTCAGTGGGTTAAAGCCTCTGCTTTCGGCTCAGGTCATGATCTCAGGGTCCTGGGATCGAGGCCCACATCAGGCTCTCTGCTCAGTAGGGAGCCTGCTTCCTCCTCTCTCTCTGCCTGCCTCTCTGCCTACTTGTGATCTCTCTCTCTGTCAAATAAATAAATAAATAAAATATTTTTTTTAAAAAAGAAAGAAAACTGAAGCTTAGTGATTCATTAACTTGCCCAAGACCATGTAGTTACTCAGTGATGAAAGGGGAACCCTCTTACACTGTTGGTGGGAATGCAAGTTGGTGCAGTTGCTTTGGAAAATAGTATGGAAATTCCTTAAAAAATTAAAAATATAGCTACCCTATGACCCTGCAATTGCACTGCTGGGAATTTACCCCCCAAATACAGAGATAGTGAAAAGAAGGGCCATATGTACCCCAATGTTCATAGCAGCAATGGCCACAATCACCAAACTGTGGAAAGAGCCAAGGTGCCCTTCAACAGATGAATGGACAAAGAAGATATAGTCCATATATACAATGGAATATTACACCTCCAACAGAAAGGATGAATATCCAACTTCTGTAGCAACATGGATGGGACTGGAGGAGATTATACTGAGTGAAATAGCGAAGAAGAGAAGGTCAAGCATCATATGGTTTCACTTACTTGTGGAGCATAAGGAGTGACATGAAGGACATTAAGAGAAGGAAAGGAAATGGGAAGTGGGGTAAATCGGGGAGGGAGATGAAACAGGAGAGACTTTGGACTCAGAAACAAGCGGAGGGTCTTGGGGGGTTGGGGAGATGGGTGAGCCTGGTGGTGGGTAGGCATTGAGGGTACGAATTGCATGGAGCATTGGGAGTGGGGCATAAACAATGAATCTTGGAACACTGAAAAAATAAAATAAATTAGAATATTTAAAATAAATAAATAAACTTATGCAGGATCCCTCTAAAGTGCTTGCTTTTATACTCTACTGACTCAGGGAACACAACCAGTTCTCAGAATGCTTGCGGTGTAATATCTGACCAGGAAATAACCAAGCAATTGAAAAAGTGTTGTTAGAGCTACAACAGAGGAAAGCACAGAAGTTTTAGGGACACAGAGGTGAGTCTAAATCTCATGGAGCCTGCTGGTGAGATTGGGGGTTAAAAAGTATTTAAAAAATACTTAAAATGCCTCAGTTCTTGGAACACTGGAAAAAAAACTTTAGTAACAATAAAAAAAAATGCCTCAGTGATTTAATACAAAGTATGATATTGAGTATTTTTAAAAGTATATAGGAGGGGCATTATTTTTACAAAATGTCACCATTTCATAATTTCTTCTAAAGGGATAAAAGGCAAGCATAACTAAACAAAACCTTTGTTTCTCTGAAACAGAAAAGCTCAATTTAGTGGAACATGAAAATCAAAGACATGTTTTAGCATTAGAGTGTATGCACACAATACACTCCATTTGATTTGACGCTAAAGACAGAAAATTCTACCTCAAAATCTGCCTATTTTTAATACCAAACGCTTAATCAAAAAGGCAAATGAAATCTTTCCTACAGAACAGTTTTTAGAGGTCGCCGGATCCGCCCGGGTAGTAATCACACTGCTGGCGTCCCATCCACCTCAGCGGCTTCGCTTTCAACAGCAGGGCACACACAGGTGCATCTCCTCGGGCGGCGTGTACCTGACGGACACCCGCGCGGGAGGCCGCGCGCCGCCCTCCAACTCACTTCAAATGGATTTCTTCCAGTAACTCCATTTTAAGGCGGTCGGTGCTCACACCGTCGAAATTGTCGCCTCTCCCTTCCTCCATACTGTGGGATCAGAAACGCCCCGACGCCCTTCCTCTCCTATAGCGAAGACCGCCAGGGCTGCAGGGGCCCCCAGAAGCTGGGAAGGCGAGCATTGTCAGGAGCTAACGTCATGGTGTACTCACAGTCGCCTGCTCCCCGGCGCCTCGCGGTGACGTCACAGGGCATCGGCCCGGGGGCGGCGGATAGCTTATGGAGCCAGTGCCGGAGGGCGACAAAATGGAAAGGTCTCTCTGTCCTGGAAAGACGTTGTCGGAAAAGCGCCTCTCAAGGCCCCAAACATGAGGCCCCATTCCTTTTCCGAGGTCAAGGAGGATGTGTACCAGCTACAGGGCTGACTGTAAGGCAGTAGGGAACTGTTGGTCCTGGTGCTTTTTTAAAACACTGACCCAGGCCTGCTGTTTACTAGGGAAATGCTGAATCCAAGAATGGGTGTGCCTTTCTTTGCTTCAGTTTACTGCACACTACAGGCTCTGGTTAGAAGTGTCTGAGGAGCAGACCTTGAGAAGGCGGGGCCTGCACTGAGTTTCCAGTATGGATTTTGTTTTGCCAAATCTGGGGGCTGTCCGTGGACATAGCTCAAAGCTGCTTACAACTGCTTGAAGTTTTACGCTTTTATTTGTAATAAAACAGATTTTGCATTCTGCTCCTGATATGTCTGTGCTTTAGTATTCTCCCTGGCTCCCATCCATCTTTGAGTCGAAAGATGGGCTGCCTTCTCCTCTAACTTCTCTGGTACGTTTTCCATATCCTGAATTAGTGTGAGAAGTGTGAGCCTGGGATGTTTTCTGACACAAATCAACACAAGTATTCTGGTAAAGAATTTCTTTATTCTGTTTATTGCTTCATCTTTAGTTGAGAATGGTAGTGGTCAGTAAATACATATTGGTTATGCCCTAGGGTACTCTTTTGGATTTTTTTTTTAAAGCATAAAAAGCATACTTGGTAAATTCTTGTTTCATTTGGTTGCTGCTTGCCAATATATTTTTTGGAAACTTGATAATTTATGGGAAAAATAGAAAAAACTTTTGGACCTATGGTTGCTACACTTAAAGTTTATATAAAATGGTAGAATCATTCATTAGGTATGTGCTGGAATTAAGGCAAGTCTTCAGTTAGAAAGTGGGCTTTAAAAGAGAGAAGGGATATTCTGGAAATTTGGAGACTCTCTGTACTGGGATATGTTTTAAGCATGGGAACTGTTTAGTATTTGTTTGAATTGAACATAAGTGTGGTTAGTAAGTAGCACATTCGATTGATATGTTTAGTGTCCAAAAGAACCCAGATTTGTACGCAAAAATAGAATTTGAAGCATTTTGAGAAATTAGTTCAATTAATAGCAATTGAGGGTTTATTATGTACAGATTTATGAGATGTTAAATATGTTCACTGCTTTTAAAAAAAACCTACAGTTAAAGTTTAATATGAAAGAATTCCATCAATTAAGTCCTATGGTATGGCAAATTCTTTCCTCCCACTTTTGTGCTCAGCCTAAGAGGCTGTAGGGAGCAACCTGCAGGTTTCACTCACAGTATCTATTTCCTGCCTTGGTGACTTTCTTCGTTCTTCACCAGCCAGATTCTTTAGCTTTCTCATTGACTGAAGGTGGTGAGGGGTGGGAGTGAGCTGGGGATGGTTTTTGTTCTCCGGTTTCTTTGAACCTCCTGCTTCTTTGGATCAGAATGGTCAAGAATTCTCTCCACCTCTAATGCTACTTCAGATCACTACTCTTCTATCCTCATGTAAAAACCCACTCCTCTGATATGCATGCCTTTTAATTTTTTTTAATTCCAGAATAGTTAACATAGTGTAATATTAATTTCAGGGATATAGTGATTCAACAATTCTATATAGTACTCAGTGCTCATCATGGTAAGTATACTCTTAATCCCCTTAACCTATTTCACCGATCCACCCACCCACCTTTCCTCTGGCAACCATCAGCTTGTTCTTTATACTTAAGAATCTGATGGGTTTGTTGTTTTGGTTGGCCTTTTTTGCTCATTTGTTCTGTTTCTTAAATCCCACGTGAGTGGAATCATATGGTATTTATTCTTTCTCTTACTTCACTTAGCATCATATTCTCTATTTCCATCCATGCTGTTGCAAATGGCAATTTCATTTTTTTCTGAGTAACTTTCTATTACATGTACTATATAATATCTTCTTTATCCACTCATCCATGGATGGACATGTGGGCTGCTTCCATCATTTGGCTATTGTAAATAGTGCTGCAATAAACATAGGGATACATATATATTTTGAATTAGTTTTTGTATTCTTTGGGTATATACCCAGTAGTAGAACTACTGGGTAGTTTTTGTTTTTGGGTTTTTTTTTTTTTTTTTAAGGAACTTTCATGTTTGTTTTCCACAGTGGCCATATCAGTTTGCATTACCACCAACAGTGTGCAAGTGTGCTCCCTTTTCTTCACACCCTTGACACTTGTTTTTTTGAGTTTAGCTATTCTGATAGGTGTGAGGTGGTATCTCATCTGGCCATCTATGTGTCTTCTTTGAAGAAATGTCTGTTTGTGTCTTCTGCCCATTTTTAATTGTTCATTTGGCTTTCTGGTGTTATTGAGGTTCTCCATATATTTTGGATACTAATCCTTTATTGGATATCATTTGCAAATATTTTCTGCCATTCAGTAAGTTGTCTTTTAGTTTTGTTGTTTCCTTTGTAGTACAGAAGCTTTTTATTTTGTTGTAAGAGTTTTTATGGTTTCAGGTCTCACATTTAGGTTAGATCCATTTTAGGTTGATTCAATTTTGAGTTTACTTTTGTGTAAGTGGTTCATTTCCATTCTTTTGCATTGTAGCTGTCCAATTTTCTCAGCACCATTTGTTGAAGAGACTGTTCTTTTCCCCATTGCCAATTTTTGCTTCTTTTGTCAAATATTGATTGACAATGAAAATCACAAGTCTATTTCTGGGCTGTCTATTCTATACCATTGAGTTATGTGTTGATTTTTGTACTAGTATCTACACTATTTTGATTGCTATACGTTTGTAGTACATCTTGACATCTGAGATTGTGGTACCAGTTTTGTTCTTCTTTTTCAAGATTATTTGGCTATTTAGGGTCTTTTGTGGCTCCATACAAACTTTAGAATTATTTGATCTAGTTCTGTGAAAAAAGCTATTGGTATTTTGATAGGGATTGCATCAAATTTGTAGATTTCTTTGGATAGTATGGACATTCTAACAGTATTTGTTCTTTCAATCCATGAGCATGGAGTATCTTTCCATTTGTTTGTGTCACCTTTAATTTCTTTCAGTATTACAGTTTTCAGAGTAAAGACCTTTCACTTCCTCAGTTAAGTGTATTCCTAGGTATTTTATTTTTGGTGCAATTTTAAGTGGCATGCATTTGTAATGTAACTACTCCTCCTTATTTCTACCCAGAGACTTCACACTTCACAGTCATTCCTTGTCTACTGACTTTGACATTAAAAGTGATCTTTGCACTGAAGTCTTCCTCAATAACCTTGCCCTTCAACTTGCAACTCTCATCATTTTAATCCACTTCCACAGCTATAAATATTCTGAATCCTGTCACCAGAGTGGCTTTAACTGAGAAAACTTAAGTTCAAAAACTGCTGTCAACCAAAATCTCATTCTTTCGGCTCCCAATTCAGTTACTCCCTAAATAGCAATATTTTATTAACTAATTGTCTGTAGAGCTTCTTAAATGTGTAAAAATGCTGGGACCCTGTCCCTTATCACAGAGATCTTGCTTCCTTAATAGCACACTCTAGCAATTTGCTCTTCAGCTGGCTTCCAAATTTGAACAAAATGGATGGGTGTGTGTGTGTGCGCCTGTGTATAGGACACTTGCCATTAGTCACTGTTTCTTCCAATGAATAGCTTCCAGGATGATCAAACTATTTCTTCACATGTGACAACTTTTTGCATAGAATACATCTGAAGATATTATTTGGGGCCTTTTTACCCCACCTAAACTATGTTCTTAAAGATATTCATCTTTCTATATCTTTAAATAGGAATAGGAAAAAATTTTGAAGAACAGCTATTCAGAAATAACAGTAAGTCAATTCCATAATAAATCTCTATACACACACAGGCACGCACATGTATATATATCTCTCGTAATGGTTCTGTTTCTCTGGAACACTCTAATATAGAAGCTATACTTATAAAGATTGTGTCTATTAATCTAAATAAGCAACCCACAACCAAGTGAGCACAGCAGAATCAAGTGAAATGGACAACTATAAACAAATCCAATTTTGACAAATCCAGTTTTGCTGCGCTCTGCTCTAAGTTAACTTTGTAAACTTCGGGGTCCACGATTTGTCATTTCACTTCTCAGACTTAAGGCAGAGATTAACTGGAAGCTATTTACAAATTCAATTTTATTTGTACATTACCCTTAGCCTTAGGGCTAAGATCCATTAATTCTAGGTGTTCCCCAAATACAATTCTGTGCATACATTTGAGGCCAAGTAATTCAGAAACAGTTTATTCATAAAGGGTATTTATAAGACAGTTTCAAATAAAGTCTAATAAACTAAGTAGCCATTAAAGGTTCACAAATATCAGAATGGAGAATAGCTATGAAAATCAGTACCAATCATTTATAATCAGTAAACAAAAATAAAATGCCATTAGGTATTTACTTATGTATTTGTACCTTGTAGGTCTGTGACTGTCCTGTCTTCTGCCAGAGTGGAAACCATTATACCTCACCCTAAAGTAAGCCTAAATTCTTTACATTCTTTACCTTGATTATAAATAGAAGTTTTTCTTTCTAATAATTTATTGGCTTTAACATATAAAATTCCAATGACTAAATCCCAAAATATATTTACCATCCAAAAAATTCTGTTTATATTTTTTATACAAATTTAGCCTCTTGGAGTAACTTAAAGAAGTAGATATGGTAAAATAATTTCTTAAAGTACTTTTTTGTCCAATTAAGGTGATGATAATCACTTCAAATTTTAACACCATATCAAACACCAAAATTTCCTAGGCTCCTAGTAGATCAGTAACAGTCTAAATCTAGAAGACTTAAAAAAAATTTTATATTCATTCTAAATCAGAAAGAGCACCCCCCTTCCTAACAAAGAGATAAGCTATCAAACAATTTTATAGAACCTCATCTTATTTTTCATGATTGAAAAAGTCTTTTAAATGTTATCTGAGAATTCTTTTAGTTTAGGATTACAGTTGTTTTAGCTTATACACTGAAAATTCTGATAAGCACCTAAGGAAAAAAATCCACAATTAATGCAAAGCCAGCAGACAGTATTTTAAGTCATTCTTTCAAGTACAACTAGAGCTAAAGTTACTAAGTGCCAAATTTTATGTAAATATATAATTTCCTACCTTGCTTTTTGAAAGACAGCAAATATAAAAATACTTTAATATTAGGTTCAATGAGGTTTATAGCACATGTATTATTAGCCTTATTTTAACTGCAAAAATATTTTAGCCACATAGAAAAAATAAACTTGAGAATATAACCCTATATTTCTAAAGGCCAGATGCAAGAATACTGATTCTTTTCCTTGTAAGTAGAATACATGCTATAAAGCTTATGAAACAGTCACTTCACAGGAATGAATACATTTTTAAAACACTGGTTAATCTGTGGGGAATTCCACATTTGCCTATTTAACAAAAATGCATCCACCTTGTAAGGCTTTGGTATAGATGATTCACAGCACTTCCATCATTTCTCTTTCTTCTTTGCCTCACTCTTCTCTAGTTCCTTTGTCTGCTCACCCTTCTCTCTTTTTATGTTTACATTTGCTCTTCCTTCTTGATTTCTCCCCTTAGAATTATCAACTATTTTATAGTCTTCAAGGAGTGTTTGTCCCGTTTCCTTTGCAGTTTTCTTCACCATTGCTTTGATACCAATGTTGTCAATATTATAGGCAGTTACACCAACATTGATTGCAGAATCTACTGCATCATGTGTAGCTTCTCCGGCGGTATGCCCATATCTTTAAAAGATTAGAAAAAAGTGTAATGAAATTATAAATATAAATTAAGATCTTACGATTTAGTTTTAAATAAGTTCCATGTTTAGTATGTTATTCCTGAAATCAAAATCAAAGGTTATGTGTCAATTTAATAACTTAAAACACAGTAAAGAATAAAATCAAGCTGTGCCAAGGCTATATTTCTCCTTTAGCAAAAACTGAAAATAAACTCAGGGTAACTGAGATTTATGTAATTAAGACTGTTTATGCTAAAGAATAAAATGTAAATTATAATAAGGATTATTCATTAGTCATTGTTTCCCTTTTTTTAACCTACCCCTTCTGGAAATAGAGAATTTTCAATAAAGCAACTATAGGGCACAAAGAATTTATAGTCACTATAACTGGTTTTCAGTTCTACCTTAACTAGACTTTGGCAGGTCTTTTGTTTTATTTGTTTTTTAAAGAGGAAGTGCGAGTGGGATGAGAGAGGTGAGGAGCAGGAAAGGGAAAGGGAATCTTAAGCAGGCTCCATGCCCAGAGCAGAGCCCAAAAGGGAGCTTGATCTCAGGACTCTGAGATCATGACCAGAGCAGAAATCAAGAGTCAGATGCTTAACTGACTAAGCCACCCAGGCACCCCTGGTTAGGTCTTTTTAAGTATCAGAATCTGAGGTTGTCTTTAAGCAAAGATTCTACAACACTTTCTTCCTCACTCCACTCTGCTGCAGACTCACTGGACTTCTTGTGTTCTTTGAACCCACCAAACACACATGTGCCACCTTAAGACTTTTGTACTGGCTGATGTGGCCCGCCCAAACTATTCTCACCCCAGGTATTCACATGTCTCACTGCCTAAGTTTCTTCAAATCAGCTAATTATTGTCTTCTCACTATCTTACCTATTTCAACTGCCTTACTCCACATGCTCCACGACACTGCCCATCAATCCATCCATAAGCTGCTCTTTCTTATGCTATAACTTATCACCTACTATACACTATAGAACTTATGAACTCCCATTGTTTTTGCTTTGCTTATTGTTTTGCTAGAATATAAACCCTGTTAGAAAAAGGGCTCTGCCATGTTCATTAATTCTATGCACTGAGAACACTGCCTGACACTCAATATTTGCTGAATGAATAAAATGATAATTCATGCCCTATCTACACACAGTTTCTAGAGCACAAGCCTAGCAAAGTGCTCGGGAAATGATAAAAGCACTATACAAAAGTAGTTGTTATTGACAATTACCAATATCTGTGTTTAATACCATTTCTATAAGAAAATATAAGTTAAAGTCCTATACAAAGATACTAAAAATCATCCCATTTGCTTTTTCTCTTTACCCTTTTCAAAGTAACAGGCTTTTTTCTTGCCTAGCAAGCATAAATGTAAACAACAGAAAGGCAACATTTTACAATTTTCTCCAGGATACACTGAAGTTTCCTAGGTGCTTTGTGAGCTGTATCTGGACATTTTATACTAACACTGGGTCTGTCCTTTGAAGTCCTCTATTACCATCAGTCTGGCCTGGAAGAGTAGATTGTGATCCTACTTAGCTTGTTCATGCTTACTCCCCCCCCCCCCCCCGCCCCGAGTCCTAGTGCTAGAAGTGTGAATCTATGTTCCTGAATGAGGATTCCATTCTATCCTGTGCCTAACGTTAATAATTAGAACCGGAAAATGACAGAACCTGCAATTTGTCAAACCGTATGTCTGTATACTCTTTTAAAAAAAGATCTATTATTTATTTGAGACAAAGCACATGTGATTTGGGGAAGGGGCAGATGGAAAGGAGGAAAGAGAATCCTGAAGCAGACTCCCCAATGAGTACAGAGCCAGACAAAGGGCTCAATTCCAGGATCCCAAGATCATGACCTGAGCTGAAATCAAGGGTCAGATGCTTAACAGACTGAGCCACCCAGGTGCCCCCATACCACTCTTGATAGGGGCTTTCTCACCAGTTAACAGACATAAAGTTTCCTTAACAGCTGTCTGCCAGTCTCTGTTGCTTTGCAAACCCCCGGCTTTCCATAGTGTGCTGATTTTGCAGAAGACATGGAACTTTCTCACTGTCAATCAAACCCCCACAAATACTATCATCATGTTCAATAGCTAAGGTTAAATGAGAAGAAAGAGGTGGTGGCAGTTTCAGCACTGGTAGAGTGAGCTTATTAATTCTTTGTTGAGCAGGTTTCTCTTAGGTCTTTTCTTTTCCATGTCTGTGTGAGCTATACTGAAGTGACATGGTTAACCTAAGAATTTGGTCATATCAGTGTTTGTGAATATAAGAAATCCTCCAGTTTCAGGACCTTCTACTTCCCTATTCTACTTGATGCATTCTGATACCTCTAATTGCACTCATGGTATTTTTATATGTAACACAATTCTAAAGGTTACATTATTAGTAGTAATGTGCTAAAAAGGAGTGTTGATACACTGATGTTTTGCTTGTTTCTCCATGCTATCTTCATTTTAGCAGCAATTCCTGTTAATTTGGGGAACAGTACCAAACTAGGAGTCAAAAAACTACATTTTAATACCAATTGTGCCCTAAACTAACCATGTGATGTTGGTGAGGTCTCAATCTCTTTACATCTCATCATTTTTTTCTTCATTTCATAAAATGAGATATCTAGGCTAAAACATTTTGAAAATTCCATTATACAAAATGTGTAATTGTTTTTAAAGACCTTATAAAATAGCTTTTAAGCAGCTATGTTTATTTTTCTTTAATATATCCTCACCTATCACCTCCGCTTCCTAGTACGCCTTAGAACCAGTATTTCTGGAAGGAATCTGTTCTTTTCTTCCTTGATAAGTAACTGGTCCATTCTTGTCTTCATTCATACTATACTGTAGATTCAGACTACACTGCTAAAAACTAGAAAGCCTATTTCTGGTAAAAATATAATGTTTATTTTTGATTTCTTACTCTTTAAAAAGTTTAATTATAGCTTATTATATTAGACTTTATCTGCCAAGTAACAATACCGATTGAAGAGAAATAAAAATAAATATGAAGTATGCTCTAAATAAGTCAATGAGACTTACTTAATATATAACTTAAATGAGACTTTTCAGAAATTTCTCCAGAAAAAATTCTCCAGCACATTCAGTAATATCTACAAAAACAGTACACTGGCAGTAATTCTAGATTTCACTATTTATTTATTTTTAAAGATTTTATTTATTTATTTATTCAACAGAGAGAAACACAGCAAGAGAGGGAATACATGAAGGTAAGTGAGAGAAGGAGAAGCAGGCTTCCCGGCAAGCAGGGAGCCTGATGCGGGTTCGATCCCAGGACTCTGGGATCATGACCTGAGCCAAAGGCAGACGCTAACAACTAAGCCACCCAGGCACCCCTAGATTTCACTAATTGTACCAAAATGTCAGTCATAACAAATTTCAAGTAAATATGCCTACAATTCAATTTACATACAACCTTCAATACTATTCTTGGAAATATTAATCTTAAATATTTCAATTTGAAATAGAATCTTCTTAGTCTATCTATGCAAGGCAGGTGGGTTGTGGCCAATTTATGAAGGACCTTATAAGTGAAGCTGAGGAATTTATCTTGAAACTGATGGGAATTTAGTTTTAGACAGCTCCAAGTCAGGTTGCATTGTAAATTGTAAGGCTGTTAGAGGGAGAAAGAGGAACCAGTTAGGAAACAAACTATAAGATGCATGAGAAATGAGGAGACTTTGGGCGCCCGGGTGGCTCAGTCGTTAAACATCTGCCTTCAGCTCAGGGCATGATCCCAGGTTCCTGGGATCAAGCCCCACATTGGGCTCCCTGCTCACTGGGAAGCCTGCTTCTCCCTCTCTCACTCCCTCTGCTTGTGTTCCCTCTTTAGTTGTGTTTCTCTCTGTCAAAAAAAGACATAAAATCTGGGAAAAAAAAAAAAAAGAAAAGAAATGAGGCTCTATTGTACAGTAGTAAAAACCAGGACTTGGTGAATGAATAGCTGTAGGGCTATGGAGTTAGGATTTATGAAGCCTACAGATTAAGACAAAATTAACTGGAAACATAGATTTGAGAGGCTGTAACTACAGACAACAGTATAGATAACATCCATAAAAAATAGAAAAAGACTGAGCATATAGTAAAACCTTAGAGCCAATATTTAATAAATGGATACAGAAGACAACAACCCTGAGAAGCAGTCAAATAAGACAAAATTGAATGGTGAGTTAAATAAAAATACTTATTAAAATTTGTGGACAGCTGATCCACTAATCTTAACAATCACTAAGTCTGGAGCAAGATCAATCAGAAAGAGAGGCTACAGTGAGCATGTGATTAGACCTTATTCATGATAAATGGAGGAAAATACCTAAGACATTTAAAAAACATGTCTTTTAAATCTAAAGACAACATTAAAGGAAACCCTAGCTAATATGACATATATCAAATCTGAAGCCAAGATGAAACACAGACTTAATGAGTCAAAGTCAACAACATGAAATTAAGCAAATGTAAATTCAAAGTTTTTAATTTTAGGTACATATATCAACTGTCCAAAAATAAGATGAAGGCCCAGATTTTAAATATAAAAGTTTTTTTTTTTTTTTTTTTTTAAAGCACAAGTTTGGTATGGGTCAATAAAGTAACAGCTACTAAAATGATACACTCTTTGTGTTGTAGGCCATATTTGCCAAATGCTAAATATGACCAAACAAGGGAGGCAAATCTCACTGTATTCTATCTGGTCACAACAGATAACACTACATTTGATTCTGGGTTCCATTTTGAGAACACTGATAAATGAAGGATCTGGAAACCATACTATACATGGAGTTGTTAAAGAAACGAAGTATTTCAAAGATAAGAAAAAGTGAAGGACATTATAATGTTTAAATACTTGTATATTACCATATGGAAAAGAGAAGACTGATCTTATAGAACTCCTGAATAGATGTTATATAGAACTGGTTTTGGGAGGCGCCTAGGTGGCTCAGTCAGTTAAGTGGCTGCCTTTGGCTCTGGTCATGATTCCAGGGTCCTGGTATTGAGCCCCACATTGGGCTCAGAGCTCAGCGGAGAGCCTGCTTCTCCCTCTCCCTGATGCTTTACTTGTGCTGTCTCTATTGCTCTGTCAAATAAATAAAAATATTTAAAAAAAATTTTTTTAAAAGAACTGGTTTTGGGTAATATGACATCTGTCAAAAGAATTACCTTCAATGAATTTGAATTTGCCCCTTCACTTAGTGCAAACTTAAGGGGAATTTTAATTAAAATTCACTAAACAAACCAATAAAATATCCTTATAGAAAAACAATTTTATTAAGCTTATTCTTCTGAAAAATGGAGAACACATTTCATCTTAGAACAAGATAAAATTTTAATGAGGGGACAAAAAGTTATGTATCTAACTTACTGAATTTATATGATTTTCCTCTAAACTATTTTTATTTTTTTAAAGTTTATTTATTTTTTTTTAGTAATCTCTATTACCTAGTGTGGGGCTTGAACATAGGACCTCAAGATCAAGAGTCACACCCTCTTCTCACTGAGCCAGCCAGGCACCCCATCCTCTAAACAATTTCAAATGGGAGAAAAAAAAAGGAGCTTAAAGGTGAAATTTAGAAGCTATGTACAAGAGTGAGGAATTATTTAATAGAAACCACACTGCAATTAAATATAGCAGATTTAAAGTTACTTATTTTTATTGTTCCTATAGGTCATATTCCTAAATTTAAAGTAAGACAAAAGCATTAATGTAACTGACAAAAGCAGTCTTAATGAACAGTTCCTACATTTACCTAAAAATTTTAAGAATATAATTATATAGATCCTTAGATAAACCATTCATAATCAATGAACATAATCTTGAATCATAAAACCATAAAAGATATAAACAATACACTTCACAATCTGCTTTTAAATATGCCTAAGTGAAAAGATGATATTCTGTATTGCCTTCGAACACCAGAAATCAGATAAGGAAGCATATATAATACATTTGTTTTTCTCCTAGGCATAATGCATATAATTATAGCAGATTCAATACAACTTGGGAGAATAACTTACAGCAATAAGATTACAAATTTTATTGTACTACCATCATTTGGATTAGAGAAGAAAAACACAAATGCTTACACTATCAAATACTTTTTCAAAGTGCAAAAAAGTGTAAATTCATAAATATAAAAATATAAATTTATTACATTTACACTCATAAAGGTAAATTTATGTAAATAGAAGAGAACCAAAGTAAATGAAATAACTAGCTCTTCCATTTCTTCAGTGAAAAATAGCATTTAAGTTATTACTGGTTTAATACTTGTAGTTTCTTCTTTTAAAAGACAATTTCTATTTCTGGGCCAGATTATTTCTAAGTGAGGAAACAGTATTACAAAACACTTACATCCTCACTGCCTATCACATCTTTCCAAGTTTCTAGGTAAAATACTGCTAAGACCAAACTAACTTTATAGTTAGAAATATAAACCTACTTAACTAAATTCTCACCTTTTTCACTCCATGAATCTAGAGTAAAGGATAAAAAGCACAGCAATACATACCATAATAAAAATAAATTAGCTCAGAACCACTGTTAAAATGTCCTTTTCATTATATCAAGATCTCCTCACTCAGGGCCAAAAATACACCAAAACCTTGCTAGTTATGTGAATCCCAAACCTTAATAAAGCTCTGTTTAATTGTACTTAGATAAGCATTTTTTTTCATTAAAGTAGGAAATGGTCAAAGCAGCTGGAAGCATTTACCACTTTCTAACATGACTGCCTCCTTTTTTCTGCTAAAAATGATACTAATAATCTAAAAATAATTCACTTTTGGCCTAAAAGGCATTTCCGACTTTCTTGGGCTCTTGCAACAACAACAAAATAACTATTTTTCTAATTACAAGTGAACCACCAAAGTAACCTCAGAACTATAACACAAAGAGTATTACAGATCAAAGCTATAAGTACCAAGGGGTAGTAAGCTGGAAGACTTGGTTTATTTCCACCAAAAGAATTTCAAATCTATTCTGTATTTTCTTCACCAAATCTTTTGGTCAAATTGAAATTCCAAGGTGTTACGTTGCTTTGACTCAAAAGGTATGCATGCTCCAGTTGGAGATCAACTCAGACTGGAAATTAAGTTAGTTTTTTCTAAAAAAGCCATAGGTAATTTACTATTGTGGGAGGGAATGTAAATGCATGATAGTGGTTTCTAACTCTATATACTAAACTTGCACAGAAGTCCCATCAAGCACAGGGTTGGTCCAGGACTGTTCTTTCACACTGCATGACACAGAGAAACCTGGCTTACATCCCAGCTCTACCACTTACTAGGGGTATAATAAAGATTAGAGGTGCCTGGGTGGCTTGGTCAGTTAAGCATCTGACTCTTGATTTTGAGTGAGGTCATGATCTCATTGTGGTAAGATGGAGCCCCACACTGGACTCTGTGCTGAGCATGAAGCCTGCTTAAGATTCTCTCTCTCTCTCTCTTTCTCTCCCCCGCCCTTTTCTCTCTCTCTCGCTCTCTCTCAAAAAAGAATAGTTATCAAAGATTAAATACACATATTGAAAAGCACTGAACATAAGTAGGAACTGAAATGTTGTGAACAGATAATACAAATAACTGAGAGTTGAGAATACCATGAATATTACTTTTTGCTTTCTAAATAAAAATTTAATATTGGGCTTTAAACTAATTCAAAGCTAAGAAAGCAATTAGGTTTTTCACACTAGATTTAATTTTTAGACCTAGATTTCCCTAGGACTTATGAAGAATAAAGAGCTAATATCAGATAATCCTGTTTTAAGTCTCACCTTTAACAGTTATCAGATTAGCTTGGGCAGACCACTCATTTCTATGTTTGCTCACTTCTTAATATATGAAAGAGATAACATACCATCTGTCCATTCCAATAAGAATAATGGGTAGAATCAAACATGATGTGGCAATATTTAACATTCTTTTATACAGAAGGAGCTAATGTTAACAAGGTACAATAGATTAATTATAATTCAAGTTTTTCCCATCAAAACCACCAGCAAACAACCCATCAAGAACATGCAGCTACTTAAGGTATTCAGAAACTACAGGACTTTTTTTTTCATTAAGCTTATTCTCTGCATGAATGATGAACAAATATAACCATTAATAATATAAGGCAAAGTCACAGTAATTCTATTAATTTGCCTAAAATATTAAGAAAACAGAGTAAAAAACGGTTTTATCAGATATTTAATAATGACACAGTCATTTTAACTGTCCGGAATTTTGCAAATGCTATAAAAGTGATTTAGTCATTAAAATGATAAAACTCAACTTACTTGTATCTTACAGTTTGTACCGTTTCTGCTGAAACATTGTTAACAATACATTTGGCAGCACATTCCAATCCCTGCCAGACAGTTGAAAATCCTGCAAATATATTTAAAAGTAAGTAAAACTACAGCTAAACAAAATGGATCTTCCTCGTTAAACTTATGGGTCTTTGTTACCTTGAACACTACTTGCTGCTACAACCATAGCACCATCCAAGGGAGACTTGCCATTTCTGTCCTTTTTAAGAGACTCTGGAACAAGCTTGCTTCCATGCTTCTTGACATGTGGAGCTAGTTCCTTCCCAACACAATTTGCTACAGTGCAAACTCCGTCAACTAATATAACCATGAAAAAAAGGAAACACTTAGAAAAATGTATTCTTCCCTTGATTTTACCACTCTTACTTAGCAAAATTCTTACATGAGCATCTAAGGTTGTTTTATTGCATAATTTAGCATTTCTATATAAGTATGAGAACCAAGGCTGGCTAATTTTTAAACGAAGGCTATTATTTGGCTTGAAGATATGCTTGCAGAACCTAATGATTAAAACTTTGCTTCTGAAATACAATGTTCTTTTTGGCAATCTGCTTAAAAGAAAACCAAGACTGCTACAATGCAAGACTGGTAGGTCCATCTTTCATTTTCCAGCTATGTGTATTTCCATGTTTTGTTCACATTGACAAATATTTCACTGAAATAATAATACAGTATTTAAGTCTATATAAAAGTAAACAACCCAAAATCTGATTCAAAGAATACTACTTGGGAAGGCTGACACCAGAATCACTGAATCAGCTTTATTCAAACAATACATCCCTCTCACTGAACCCCAACTACGATGCAGTGAGCTGTCCTTTAAAAAGTGTGTCATATATTCAAGGATAGCAAATACATTCACAGCCATTCTTTTTCAAAGGTACAGACACTCCCCTGACACATCAAAATAATTCTTTAACCGATGTTTGCCAAACTAATATGCAAATATAATCACCTAGGAATCTTGTTTCTGAATCAGTAATGTGTGCCAAGTACCTGAAATATTTCTAAGGCTCTCAGGTAGGTTGATGTTGCTAAAGAACCCACTTTGAGTAGCAAGATGATATTGCTTTGTCTTAACCCTTTACTTTTAAGGTTAAGCCATCTAAATGAACATTCAGTTTAACCTGAATTAAGAGATCATTTTTAATTTAACTGAAAAAAGTAAAGTCCTCCAAAGTTACTTTACCCAGAAACTGACTGACTTTTGCTGCTCCTCCTGTAGCCTGCTTTGCTATATAAAGTCCTTTGGTCACAGCTGGACTAACTTCCACTGGTTTTTCTTCTGGTTGAATCCGTTCACGGAGTTTAGAAGCACCTTTCTGGATTGCTTTGCCAGTAAATTCAGCACCTTTGACCAAACCCCAGCTCACCCAGGAAGCACCTTTTTTTACAGGAAAATTAAAAAGTCCACAATTTTAGAGCTGATTATACCTATAAACCCTTTAATAAATCAACAAGCAAACCCCAAAGAATTCAATGTTCAGATCCCAAACATAGCATAAACTTTCAAGCCAACTTTACAAATACAATTTTCTGCCTAGAATGTACTTTTTCTAAGTAAATTCATCTTTCAGTACTTAGGTCACAGAACACTCAGTAACACAGTTCTGTATTACTCTATGCTGCTATTACCATTTGTAGGTACCTCTCTACATGTTACTTACAACACTATTACTATTGTTAGGAACTAATTTGGGGTTTTGGTGCCAGTAACACAGTATTTGGCTTGAGGACTCAGGTATCCTTGTTCTTGCCTTAGTCCAGGTACCAATTTTCCTCTATGAAGTGCTGAGGGGTTTAGACATAAATAATGCAAATTAGAAACCAATACAACTACTAGATCTCAAACACCAAGGCAGAACTCTTGCTTGCTTGCTTTACACAAAAGGCATACGGCAGGGAGTCCTGTTCCTCTCTCAATACCAAACCCAAATCCCATGATCTCCGCACCTCTTAACTTGTAACATAAACCTGAATGACGAGGACAGAAGAAGACTCAAAGAATACACGTGAAGAAAAGATCTAAGAGGAAAACTGGAAAGCCTACATGCTTTAGCCATTTCTCATGAGAGTGGTTCCCAGCCCTTTGCTTTGCTCAATGCTTCTTAGAGCATGCATGAAAAAGGAGACTATCAAGACAGAAAGCAGAATAGCATAGACTTCTCTAGTGAAAAGGCCCTGTGAGGAAAGGAGAAGGAAAAAGCAAGAAAAAAATACCAAGGAGAATAGTTTCCTCTAAGAGGAAGAAGAAGGTATTACCCTGCCTTGGAGAGCTTACAGTTTTAAATATTTCCTTTTTGGCTAAACCCTGAAAAAACAAGCTTTTAAAGCTAGACATACATAATACCAAAGTATATTCTCTCCAAAGGTCTGTGGCATGGTTTTTATGTAATTACTCTGGCCTATGAATAGGCATCCAGTGATCATGTGAAAATCCTGTTTATTCAAAAATGCAAGCAATAAAATGCCAAGTGGTATCTGATTGAAAAACTGTTGTGCTTCTCTTCCTGTTTTAGTCAACACGTCCACCTCTAGCTCAAACACTACTCCCACTGTCCGACCCCTGTGGGAGGACCAGGTTTCAAACCGAGACAAATATCTTCCAGCAAGGAGTTTCCAAAACAGTGAAGACCTCTATTAAAAATATGCATATGGGGGGCGCCTGGGTGGCTCAGTTGGTTGAGCCACTGCCTTGATCCTGGAGTCCTGGGATCAAGTTTCGCATCAGGCTCCCAGCTCCGCGGGGAGTATGCTTCTCTCTCTGACCTTCTCCCTTCTCATGCTATCTTTCACTCACTCTCTCTCTCTCAAACAAATATTTTTTAAAAATATGCATATGGGGTTTAGAGTTAACTTACAGGTTGAAAAGATTTAAGAAGTAAAAAACTGGCTCAACTTAAGGAAGACTGAGAAATCATAAATGACACTGAAACAAAGGAAAGCTTAAGTAGACTATATTCCTACAATGAAATGAACAAGAGGGACAGAGTCGATTGATGACTAATAATAAATGATAGTTAGATAAATGAAAAGTCCTAAGACTGATAGAGAAATACTAGATGCAAATTATAAAGAAGCTATCACAATGGAAGAGTGTATAACAGAGATAATACTTTAAAACTTAAGATATTACAATAGAAGATCAGGAAATGTAGTATTTCACTGGTAGCTACTAAGATCTTTTAAATGGCATGAGTAGTGCCATATACAGATTTATTCTATTTCATTCGTATTATATGCATCCATTTAATGCTGAGATAGAGCAGGCAATGAATGTTTGGTGAATTAAATGAGAAGTTGCCAGATGACTTAAAATGATCTCACTCAAATCTAACCCAATGGGGAGTGCTCTATTGTCGATGATTCTCTATCTCTTCCCAAATTAGCTTACCACACTCTCCATCTAAGATGTTTGGCAGCTGCCTTCTTAAACGTATAAGTCTAGCTTTTCAAGCCAGTATGTTACACAGGTAAATTTTAAGCAGTTACTTCATGTTTTTTTCATCTTTTATATTCACAAAGCACAATACTATAGCTTTTACTGATCTTTAGATTGGACAGGAACCAATCACAGGATAAATTTAGATCCCTGATTCCTTATCTTTGTATAGAGCCTGCATGAATCAGGTGGAAACAGTCTCTTGACAGATCAGATCGTTTCCCCTGGAGTAAATCTTGGGTATTTTCTGCCACTTTCTTTGTTACTTATACCTTAAGTACTTGGTAAGCTAGCTGGGTTTTCATTCTACCTATTAAAAAGCACATAAAGAGGTATGTACTGAATTGGCAGTTAAATAATTTTAATATAACCAACTATTAGGGCTACTGCTATAACTGAGGAGATAAGATGAAAAGAAAAGAGTTACAAAAGCCTATTAAAATCTCAAGTAGTAAAACAGGCCCCTAAATGTTGTTATAGTGTGGTTTTTGCTCATGATTCAAGCTGAGAGTTTTTCTGAAATCTCTAAAGAGACCTGTCCCCAGGATTAGCTGATTCTAAGAGTGCTCTGCTCGTTGAATAGAACCAGCATGTGGAATCTGTGTGGTACCTAGGGGGCCTAAGAGTTAGTGGCATACTGGGGAACCTGGGTGACTGGTTGTTACGTATCTGCCTTTGGCTCAGGTCATGAACCTAGAGTCCTGGGATGGAGCCCCGTGTCAGGCTCCCTGCTCAGCAGGAAGCCTGCTTCTCCTTTTCCCACTCCCCTTGCTTGTGTTCCTTCTCTCGCTGTGTCTCTGTCAAATAAAAAAATAAAAATCTTAAAAAAAAAAAAAAAAGACTTAGTGGCATATAATACTTTCCAAAGGTAGCCAAACAGTATCACCTGTTCATGTTCTTTCAACATGACCGTGACATTCCTCCCATTGAGATGTAGGTAGACCTATGTCACATCCCCTTAATCTGAGGTTATTTTCTTGTGGGCGATACTGGAAATTTCCAAGAATATGTTAGAAAGGGTATGTGGCTTCTGTCTGTTTGCTCTATCATTCATGCTTGGAACCCTGAGTTACCATGTAAAAGCCTGACTAGCTTAAGGCTGCTAAGCTGACAAACACATGGGGACTATGTCTAGGCACTCTATCTGGCAGTCCTAAATTCTGAGCTCTTCCACTCCAGGCACCAGATTTGTGAATGAAGGAGACTTCAGATGATTCCAGCCCCCAGCTACTGAGTCACTAGTCAGCTTTTGGGTCTTCCTAGCTGCGGTCCTGCCATCATGAAGCAGATACAAGCCATCCCTGTTATGACCTTTTGAAGACCTGGCCCATAGCACTCCTAAGTATAAACAAATGTTTGTTATTTCATGACATTAAGTTTGGGATGGTTTGCTACACAGCAGTAATAAATAGAACAATCTTGTGCAGTATGAATTTAAAAAACTTAAGAAAATAACCTTTGAAATTAGTTATCTACATATGTGTGAATATAGGCAAGTTTTCAGAATGCTGACCTAATAGCCTACCAACCCGTAATGTTATGGGGCAGGGTAGTAAGAGTGAAGATTTTCTTTAGAACTTTTTTGAAAATCTTTTTCAAGCCTCAATTTTAACTTTTAAAATTATAATTGAAAAATCTGGCTTTGTCTTATCTCTAGCAGTTCTCTGACATGGGCAAAGTATCATGCTAGTACCTAATTAATTTTCACTTATTTTGGCTTATTGGTTTTTCATGTTTAAGGTTGCCTCTGCTTTAGACATCTTTATTATTTTAATGGGTTTTAGTACAGTGATGGAAATCTGTACTGACAGTCTTTTAAATGACTGGCCAAAATCTCTTTATAGGATCACGAATTTGGCTTACTAAACAGTCACAGGCAATGTTTTTAAAAACAAAAGAGAAGGTCTAAATCTGAGAGTTACAACAGCTGAAAAGCTAAAATGTTAACCAATGAAGTAGCAAGATGTTATGTCAGTAATGATTATTCTGGTTTTAAAATAAGTGATCTGATACCCTTTCTAACCAGAATTAAATAATAGAGCCTAGATCCCAAACAGCTTAGCTATAATCCTCAGATCTCTTGACACCTCCACTGTGGTGTGGTTAGGGAGTGTTACTTTGCTTCCAAAGATGGGATGAGTATCTTATCATTTTTTTAGAAGAAGAGGAAGGGAAAGAAGAGGAGAAAAGGATTAAAGCAGAATTTCAAAGGAGAGAGGAAAATAACTAATTTTATGTTCAGAAGAGCCATCCTGAGAGTTTGGGGATTTCTTAAGTTTTTCACTATCAATTTTCCCAAGAGTGAAACAGAAAATAGTCAAGAAGAGCTTATACCTATATGATAATATGTAATGTTCTAAAGGACTAGCTCTTTCTATTTTTAAGTATTTATAAAATGATCATTTAGAACAAAAACACAAAATATTATCTTTCTAAATATTATCTTATGGATTCCCAAGGTTTCACATTACAGGGAAAAAAAATTAACATTACTGTGATACCTGACAAAATATTCTGAGCCACTTTCTCACTCCATTCAGGTAATTCCTTTGCTTTTTCTTCTGAAACTGGCTCATAGGGTACAATATGACTCAGATTAACTTCTTCACTTGAAGTATCTTTTCCCTAGTAAAAACGTTTCAAATGTAAAACAATGAAGAAAAATTATAATGGGGAAAATTATAAGCATTATATAATAAAATATTAAGACAACAAATATTAGATATAATTAATAAAAATATCTCCAGCCAACAATAGTCACCAGTATATTTTATAGAAGAAAGCAAAATACCACAACTGCCATAAAGCTTAAAACTGTACTGGTCTTATATAAGGTCCTCCTGGTAAGTAAGGTTTAAATACCAATTTAATACACATACCTCCAACATAGCATTTATCAAATCATATTTAAACTGATGAGACTATGAGTTCCTTCATAAACCTATCAACCCCTTGATGACAGTACGCACATGACACTCATAAGATTTAACAGATCTGTTAAATGACTCAATCAGTAAAGAAGGATGTATCCGAATAAACTGGTTTTGATACAAATCAAGTAAAATTAAAAATATATAAACACAGAAGAATCTGCTATTTCATCTAAATGGAAATGGGGACGCAGATATACCTGTATTTTGCTAATTTAACAGCTGTTATGAGAACTAGGGCCAACACTTACAATGTCAAAGCTAAATTTATTCATTCTAAGAACTTAACAGCAGGCTAACTCAGACCTCGTAATACTATAAAATTACTTGGAAATCAAACTTTAATAGAAATACGAAGAGAACTTCACTTAAAATATAAAATATTAAAAATGAAACAAAAACTTCTACGGGGGAGGGGAAGCCATTCATAATTAAAACCTAAAAACAAACTGAACATAATATTAGCAACTTCTATCTTAAATAAAGAGCCAATGTCCTAATATATAAAGAGCCCCTGGAAATTGAGAAGAAAAAGACTAGCAACCCAGTAATAAAAAATGAACAAAGGTCAAAAATAGACATCACACAGGAAACAAAATTCAAAGAACCCTTAAGCAGATAAACAACAGCACTCACAATAAAATCAATGCAAATTAAGATATTTCGATATACCATTTCTCATCTATCAGACTGCCAAAATACAAAAAGGCTGATCACCCACTCTGTGGACTAAGCTATGAAGAAATAGGTCTCTTATACTGTTGGTGAGAGCGCTAAAGACTATAGTTCTTAGGGAGGGCAACTTAGTAAGGTCTATCAAGATTACAAATGCATTTATTTACTAAGTCAGTAACCCTATTTCTAAGAATTTATCTGATGAATTACCTGCAAATGTATGAATCAATGGATCTACAAAGCTACCCACTGAAGTGCTGTTTCTTTTCTTTTCTTTAAGATTTTATCTATTTATTTGACACAGAGAGAGATCACAGGCAGGCAGAGAGAGAGGAGGAAGCAGGCTCCTGATGCGGGCCTTGATCCCAAGACCCTGAGATCATGACCTGAGCCCAAGGCAGAGGCTTTAACCCCTGAGCCACCCAGGCACCCTGAAGTGCTGTTACTAATAGCAAAAGCCTAGAATCATCCAAATATTCAATAATAGATTGGTTAAAGAAAACTATCATAAATGCACAGAATGAAATACGAGGTAGCTATAAAAATGATTGAGAGGGTTCTCCATTTATACACTGAAAAATCCCAGGGATTTATTATAAAAAAATAAAATAAAATAAAATATAGGACACTCTATGATGTTACCTTCTGTGTAAGAAAGGGAGAAAAATCTGTTTTTATTTGCTTTTACCTGCCTCAAGAAACCTAAGGAAGAAACCTAAGATCTTGATAAAAAGTGATTACCTACTATGGCAGGGAAAATGATATAGACAAAAGGGAGTAGAGTTTTTCAATGTATATACCTGTTTATATTTGATTTTTTAAGTTAACAAATTAAATTTTTTTAAAATGGAAGTTTTAAATGATGTGAAAAATTTCCAAACATATTAAGTAAAAAAGGAACAAAACAGCACGTCTCCCATAATTCCATCTGTATTATGTAAATGTGTGCACATACATGTATATTCACATACAAAATAAACGTGTATGTATATACGTTTGAATATGTCTGCAAGGATAAGAAGCTAGCAATAATGTATCTATAGCAGGGAGCTAGGTGGCTGAGAAATAGATTGGAATGGGAGGCAGACTTACTTTTCACTAAGTATCTTTTATATTTGCTTTCTGTGCATTAACTTAAAATTTTTAAATAAATATATTTCTTGGTACCATCTTTAACTCCCAGTGTCCTCCATAAAGCTGGTCTACGACGTTCAACATAATCCACAAATAAATGTAAATATTCAAGGGGTACCTGGGTGGCTCGGTTTTGGTAAAGTGTCTGCCTTCAGCTCAGGTCATGATCCTAGGGTCCTGAGGTCTAGCCCCATGTCAGGCTCCCCGCTTAGCAGGAGTCTGCTTCTCCTTCTCCTTCTGCCCCCATCCTGCTTGTGCTCGCTCTCTCTCTCTCTCTCTCTCACATAAATACAATCTTTAAAAAAAATTTTAAGTGTAGACTATTCAAGTGGTATGAATTAATTCTTTTAAGATAATTACTGAACACTTACAATATGGAATACAACAATGAACAATACAAAACTGTTTGTAATTCAATACTCACACAATGCTATTTTCTTTCTTCATATATTTGCCTATATTACTACTTCTGCCTAGAATCTCCTTCAATCTGCTATATGTATGACCAACTTTTTGCTTTATCCTTCAGGACTCATCTTAGCCATAATGCCCTCTCAGAAGGCTTCCTTACTGCTTCCCACACTACCAGAGGCCCATACTTATTGATGAAGCTAGATTGTACATCAGATGGTACAATTAGCCTACTCTATATAACCTATGTACCTGCATCTAATGATCATACTGCTAGAAATGCTCTTTGCTAATTTGTCCTCCCCACTAGACAATAAATTTCTTGAGATAAGATTTAACTTTTCCACTATGCTCAGCATTCTAGCACTAAATAAATACTTACTGAACTTACTACTACTCGGAGCACATCATATACTCAGGATCTAAGAAGTGAAAAACTACTTAACGTCTATTTTTTTTTAAAATGTCTATTTTTTAAAGCCTTATTTATTTATAAGAGAGTGAGTGCTCAAGCGAGGGGAGGAAAGGTTGATGGAGAGGGAGGGAGAGTCCCAAGCAGACTCTGTGCTGAGTGCAAAGCTGGACATGGAGCTCAGCCCCAGGACCCCAAGATCTAGAGCTGAGTCAAAACCAAAAGTCAGATGTTCAACTGACTGTGCCACCAAGGTGTTCCACTACTAAAGATATTTTTAAAAAATTCATTCTCTTTCCTGATGACTAACCCATAAAGAAACAAGGGACTGAATAAAAATGGTAATGTAAGGAAAAGCATACCTAGCCCCAAGATCCTGGTGTGTAAAGGAAGGTAGAGAACAACACAACATAAAAGAAAAAGATATGCATTAATGTAAATACAAAAATCTTGAAATACTTCAAAAAAATTTATCCCCAAAACACGCAATATGTTTTGTCTGTTTTTAATATTTATTTATTTGACAGAGAGAAACACAGCCAGAGAGGGAAAACAAGCAGGGGAGTGAGAGAGGGAGAAGCAGGCTTCCTGCGGAGCAGGGAGCCCGATGTGGGACTCGATCCTGGGTCTCCGGGACCATGACCTGAGCTGAAGGCAGTTGCTTAACCAACTGAGCCACCCAGGCGCCCCAAGAATATGTTTTAAAACAGTTTAAGTAAAACTGGAAAGGAAAATATTAAAGCTGATTCTAATTATTTTTGACAGTGATCACTTTGTGACTTTGAAAGTTGTTCTGCTTCAGTAAACAGGGATAAGATTTCGAAAATAACTGAAACTGGTGAAAGGTACCATTAGAATAGGACACAGGCACATACCACCTTACTGCTTTTTTACTTACTTTACTTACTTTTTTCCCCCTTTTTCCTTTATGACGCACATCCTTATTGTCTTGATCCAATGAAGGACCCAACTGTCTCACATCAGTGCCACTGGCTTCCTTCAGTTGGTCTGAGGAGCATCTAGCTCTTCCAGGGATTTGGAATTCATTTTCTCCTTCTGCCCGGTTCCAATTGGCCTAAAGGGTAGACTAAACCTTAGATCAAATTTGATTTTTTTCTTTCTTTTTTTTTTTTTTAAAGATTTTATTCATTTGACAGAGAGAAACACAGCCAGAGAGGGAATATAAGCAGGGGGAGTGAGAGAGGGAGAAGCAGGCTTCCCGCCAAACAGGGAGCCCGATGTGGGACTCGATCCCAGATCTCCGGGATCATGACCTGAGCCCAAGGCAGTCGCTTACCCAACTGAGTCACCCAGGCACCCCTGAATTTTTTCTAAATTATGCTCTAATAATGTGCTTGACAGCCTATAAATACAACCACTTTTACTTGTCTTCCCTCTATACTTTTGTTTTATCTCATCACCAAACCTCAATCCTTGAGTTTTTTAGTTCACAGCATATGGGCGAAACCAAATTTCTAAAGACAAAGCATGAAAGATAAACTTACAGAAGTTGTCAGTGTACGTTATCATTAAGTCAGATGTAGCTACATTTGAATTTAATAACAAATGATAAGTTTTAGGAAACATGTAAAACTACATGAGTTCAAAGGCAATGAACAAAACTCATGTCCAGTTTAACCACTCTGCACTGTTGGAAGATGGATTTTGTTTTCCGTTTTTGCACTTAATACTGAAGGTATTCTCACATATACTTGGCTGAATGAATACTTAGGAGTAAAGACAAGTCAAACTTATAGCTAGTAACTAACTTTTGCTTACAGTTGGGAATTCTGGGACAACACAGCAAATTAAAAACAATATGCAACCAAAAAGTAAACATGTAGAATTTGGTTTAATTTCTTTCCTAAAGCCCACTAATATAGGTCCAATGAATGTATGGGTGAAAGGAAAAACTGCTCCATGATAGGTCTGAAATAATTAAGAATGTTACTTCATTCAGCTAGCAAACAGCATCTGACCATGTTTTTGCCTTTGTCAACTACTCTCCTTGAACACACTGAGGCTACACACACTTTTATAAGGGTACCACATGTTTTGTTACCATAGCTTAAATGTTTTGCATTGGCTCTGCTAAAGTATTATGTTGATCACCAAGTCATTCTAATATATGGTTCATACAACCTAATGCTAGAGGACTCTGAACTTTTGCTTAGCTAGTCATCTGTTCTTGTCACCTGTGATCTTTTCAATACAGGTGTGGAATGAAAGTGTATTCTACTTCCTGTGAAAACAGGAACAGAGCTTGTAAGACTGAACTCAAAGACAACTATTTTGTGAAATATTTTCTGATCTCCTTCCTAAAATTTTATTTCATTACCTATCATCATCCTGTACTGTGATCATTCAGCAGACTGTTAAGTGCCTGAGAATAGGAGCTATTAAATGGTATCTTTAAGTCAGCCTCTTGTTCTGTCTTTCCATCCATCATTTAATATAATATCTAAAGAATGGATTCTAAATATACATTGAAGTGGAGAATAAAAGAGTATATTATCATGCTGTCAATCTCCTTCAACTTCAGAATAAAATATATTTCCCTCCTATTGTCCTATATCAGGATGAGGAAGAAGACTGAAAAACACCTCTCCTTAATACTCTATATTTTAACTCCTTATGACAGATCAACATGAGCAGAAAAAAAACCAGCTTAGTAAGGCAAGTTCAGAGGATGATAGTCCAAATTTTAAATTGTACTTTCTCTTTAACTTTATTTATCATGAGAATAAAGACAATTCCCTCAACTTTTTAAAAATCTGTTTTTTCCTCAAAATGCCAATCATACCCCTACAATGTCCAACATAACCCATCTGCTAATGTCAAAATTACCTTCACTTCACCATTCAGTCCCATTAGGCTATTTTTTCCAACTGAACAGGAACACTGTGGTGATAACAAGAGCTAATATTCAGAGAACACTACTTGCCAGCACTGATATAAGAGAGTTAATGTATTAACCTTTAATCTTCACCACAGCCCAATAAAGTAGCTATTATTACCATTTTATGATAAAGAAACTAAAATGAAGATCAATAACTTGAGTAAAACAGCTATTAAGTGCAAGAGTTCAAATTCAAATCCAGGTAAACTGACCCCAGAGCCCAAGATCTTAATCACTACCTATGGCCTATTTCCAACTAGTATTTGTGAACACAGAAAAAATTATATATTCTCATTTTTCTATCTTTGATCATATTACATCCTATTACAATTTCTTTAAAAGTGTAAGTGCTTACATTAAAGTAGATTTCATCCTAAAGATGATCACACAAGTTACCTGAAGCCGAAGGTCAGACATTTGTCTTAATAAATCCTCGAAAAGTTCTCTATCATCTTCTGGTAATTCAGAAGACAAGACAACTCCCACAAAGCATCCTGACGCTTGTAACATGGTATCAGGAAACATGTAGGCTCCCACAGTACATTTAAGAACAGGAGATCTATCAGGAACTAGAGGATACAACCAGTCACAAACCTGAAAGGATTAGTTAGGGGGAAAAAGAAAATCAAATGAATTGAACTAGGTTTTCACTGGTTTTAGAATTGTTATATACTATAAAACAAGCATTTCAAAATTCTAAATGCATTTTACAAGGCTTTACAAAATCATTAGCATCAACAAATCCCCACTAAAAATTAGCCATTTGCTAGTCTTTGCTAGTGTTTGCGTATATCCCTCACAAGAACCATCCTAAAATGTTATGCTCCACTAACTATAGCCTTCAAACTAGTGGTCTTAAATAGCCCACAGATAACCAACAATGAGCTTAGTTTTAAATGAATAACAAAGTAAATTAAGACTTGCTTTATAATTCAAATTAGACACGCTTTTGTGGAAATGAAATCAAACCATTTTCAAGTACATTTATTTACTGATTTAATCCTCGCAATTCCATGAAGTTAGATATTGTAATTTTATGTACAAAAAAACTGAGGCACAGAGAGGTTAATTAAGTTGCTTAGAGTCTGTGAAAAAAGTGGAGATGGAATTGAGACACAAGTACTCTGGCACCAGAGAAGCCAAACAATTCCTTTAATTGGAAACCCAGCATTCACAAGGTCATTTGGGTGGCTCAGTTGGTTAAACACCTGACTTGATTTTGACTCAGGTCATGATCTCCCGGTTGTGTGATAACACGGGACTCTGCTTTGAGATTCTCTCATCTCTCTCTGCCCCTTACCCCACAGTACACTCTCTTAATAATAAAATCTAAAAACAATACAAAAAGAAACCCAGCATTTATAATGCCTTTTTTTTTTTTACTTAAGTCTGAGAACCTGACATGACATAGCTAGAATAGAACATTAAGTTATGTTTATGGATTTACCATCTGTCATTAAGTTCAGTCAAAACGGCACAAAGCTGCCCTGTAATATCATCAGATTATCCATACACTAAGACTTAAGCTCACTTTCTGGAGATATAAATTCAGAAGAGACTCAATTTAAATCATAATATCCAAATGTATTCATTTTCATTGAGATTACATGCTTTGAGCAAGGAGAATATTCTACTGTGCTGCTCATTCAAGACACACCGTTTTCCTAATAAGAAACTTGGGAGAACACTCTATTATCAAAGTATTGTGTAAATGAGTCAAAGAGCACGGAAGATTTCATATAAAAAATAGAAAATTCTGGTACACTGCCATCACCTCTGGCCAACAGAATATAAACCTAAAAGGATCGGAGTAACCAAGTCTGATTCTTTCTTGGAAAATCCTTAATAAACCTTTTCAAATTCTTTTATAGATCTTCTTTAGTCATCTCAAATGCCACTCTCCATCTTTTATTAGTCAAACTTTAGAGAAGTCATAATAAAACTGATTGTGTCTTCCAAAGTATATTACCATAAGTGGTATATGAAATGACTTTAATATACCAGATTATTTAAATTTGAATAGTAATACATTTCAATATATTAAGAAAAAAGACATTACCTCTCAATTTCACAGTTGTTATTGGTTGGGATGATAAAATTAACAAATGAGACATTTATCTCTTTATTTAAGAGAAGGGAGGAACGGCAGAAGGATAGGGAGAATCTTAACCCTGAGATCACGATCTCAGCTGAAATCAAGAATTGGGACACTTAATTGACTGAGCCACCCAGGAATCCCAACAAATGAGATATTTAAATTGAAATATTAAGAAAGAAAGAAAGAACAGCAGAGGTATGAAACTGACAAAAAAAGTTGCAAAGTTGGTACTTAAATTAACTAAAATTTGGAGAAGTTTTCTTTTTTGTTATGATTTCTCTAAGACTAACTACATCCTGGACACTCTGACTGAACTGGAGTATCTCTAAATCTTCTGAAATGAAACTTTATTGACCTTTCTCAGGGTAGATCATTACAGATTGGAGGGCTTATCCACCGCAGGCTGATTTTTCCCAGATTCACTTTCAGAGAGCAACCTTATGTCTAAGTTCTAATGAACTGACTACACATTTAATAGGTTTAAAAAATATTTTAAACTAAAACTTAAAGAAAAATAGTTTTTAGAAATCCTAAAATTCTATGCCTGCCTACTTAAGACCAAATTAATTTCTAATTTCACAAATTTCTAGTTTGGGACCTACAGTGATTTCTGCAGTATAATAAGTTACATTTAAAAAAAGATTTAACTTCTAATACTCAGTTGATTTAGTGTTTGTTTTTTAGAACAGAGACATCCAGTAAACACATGTTAACTACCTTTTAGGTCACTGTCAGAAATATCTGAATACATGCAAATGAGAACTCCTTCAAAAGACTCAAATGGAACTTTGGGTGAAGTTTTATTTATTATTTACAACCAAAAGCAGGAGATACTAGAAAGATTAAAAAAATTTTATTTAAAGCACTCAAACAGGACAAATTTTTATTAAAGAACAAGTCATTTTAGTGGTTGAGCTCATGTAACTGAGTGTTTCTGATATTCATTTCCTATTATTTCCAGTAGCCTGGGCCCCAAAGATTTTAATTTTTTATTGTATTTTATTGTATGTATGTATACATATATTTATGTTTGGGGGCAGAAGGAAGAGAGAATTTTTTTTAAGATTTATTTATTTGAGAGAGAGAGAGTGAGCATGAGCAGGAGGGGAAGGGCGTAGAGAGAGAGAGAAAGAGAGAGAGAGAAGTATACTCCCCGCAGAGCAAATCCCTGGACCCTGAGGATCATGACCAGAGCCGAAGGCAGATAGGCAACCGGCTGAGCCATCCAGGTGCCCCAGGAGAGAATCTTAAATTGGTCCCATGCCCAACGTGGAGCTTTGCTCTCGATATCACAATCATGACCTGAACTGAAATCAAAGAGCCTAACACTGAACTGACTGAGCCATCCAGGCACACTTCCCCCCCTGACTCACCAAAGGTTTTAAATTCCACTGTTACAGCACAGCTCTATTACCAAGTCAGCAGAAAGTATTACAGCTTTTACCAGCCTCCTCACAATCCAATCA
This sequence comes from Spilogale gracilis, assembly GCA_004023965.1. Lineage (NCBI taxonomy): Eukaryota > Metazoa > Chordata > Mammalia > Carnivora > Mephitidae > Spilogale > Spilogale gracilis. The sequence continues at coordinate 7,015 of PITA01015091.1, read as the reverse complement.
ATATGTCTACTCATTCTACCTCAAAGATTCTTTCCTAAACTAACTTACTGAGATACAAAACATTCTTCCTACCCAATAACAAAGTCTTTTTTTTCAGCAATGCCCTCAATAACTCCTTCAAACACACCTGGTAAGTCTCCAACTATCTTTAAACAACTTTCAAGTTGATTCCATATAAAAGCTGCTTAAGAACTGAAAGTGGGGGGCGCCTGGGTGGCTCAGTGGGTTAAAGCCTCTGCCTTCAGCTCAGGTCATGATCTCAGGGTCCTGGGATAGAGGCCCGTATTGGGCTCTCTGCTAGGCAGGGAGCCTGCTTCCTCCTCTCTCTGCCTACTTGTGATCTCTCTCTCTGTCAAATAAATAAATAAAACCTTAAAAAAAAATACTCCCTAAAAAAAAAAAAAAGAAAGTGGAATATACCAAAAGATAAAATCAATCTAGGTAACTATTGCTGTATGTAACTAAACTAACTGCATTAATCTGAACTCTGGACAAAAAGACCTGCTTTGTTTAACTAGTCATCTTCCTTACATGCATGCAAACTTCTTTGTTGTACCCATTGTAAATGGAGTCCTCATTTCTAGAACCCAACTCTCTGTACTGATGTCCAAACTTCTAAAACTACATTGTTATGACATCACCTTCAAAACATTGCCTTTAGAATATTTCATTAATTCCACAGCAGTGCCCTAACAACACCAGCTGTTATTTAGCACCGGTTTATACTCTTCCACCAAGTGCATGCCAATCAATTTATCTACTTGGAATGTTAGACATGCATCTTAAATTATCATCGCAATCTCTACTTCTATACCAAAGTTTTTTAACCTCTGCATAATTAACATTATGGGTCAAATAAATTTTTTTTAAAGATTTTGTTTATTTAGTTGACAGAGAGAGAGAAATTACAAGTAGGCAGAGAGGCAGGCAGAGAGACAGGAGGAAGCAGGCTCCCCGCGGAGCAGAGAGCCCGATGTGGGCCTCGATCCTCGGACCCTAGATCATGACCTGAGCCGAAGGAAGAGGCTTTAACCCACTGAGCCACCTAGGCACGCAGGGTCAGATAATTTTGGTGAAAAAATCCTGTTTAGATGTTTAGCAGTCCCCCCTGGCATCTATCTACTATATGCCAGTAGTAGTAGCACCACCTACCCCCCAGTCGTGACACCCAAAAATGTCTCCAGACATTGTCAAAATGTCCTTGGGTTGGAGGATTATCCAGCTCATTCCTAACTGAGAACCACTGATCCACATACTGGGCTGAGTCTAGCCCATATCAACCCCTCAGATGGGTCTTGATAACATTTGTGGCAATTTACAGTAACACATCCAAATGAGTTACATAAATCCCTTTCGAAATTGAAGTTACTGGGTTTTTTCTTCAATGAAGAATTGAAATTTTAAGGATGAAAGCTCCAATGCCCCTCAGGTCTCGTCATCATAATTTTAATACTAACATACAATTTTGAAAAAATAAAACACAATTTTATATCTTTAATAAAAGAAGCTATTAAACACATAGATATTTAAGGCTCATAAATTTCACAGAATATATTAATAAGGAACTAGAATGATCTTTTTGCACCTATTGTCCTAGACACATAATAAATACTGACAAACAAAAATAATGTATTTATACATATTTCAAATTATGCTTACATTTTTCTTTGGCTTACCTGAAGAAACCCAGGGGGACGGTTTAGAACAGTATCAAGAGAATTATCCAAGAACCTCACAATTCGAAGGTACCCTGGATATGACGGTGCACTAACCTCCCCTGCAGGATTTACAAAAAAAATCTGTACTCCATTTGGTATCAAAATCAACTCATCTGCATCTAGCCCTAAGGTCTCAAGAGGAGGTGGCTGAGAATGATTCCTATAAAAGTCTTCTCCAACTGATGAAAATTCCCCAGATTCCGTTCCATAGGACACAGTGTAGTGACCCTCAGCAGCCTGAGGAGTATAAGCAGGAGGTGCTTCTGCTGGATGACTTTGAGATGGTAAGGATAAAGAACTAGGTGCAGGAACCAACCCTGTACTTGTCGTTGAAGTGTTTCCATTTACTTCAGTGTGCTGAGGAAGTGAACTGAAGGACTGAGGCTCTGGTGACTTTTCAGATATGTCTTTAGGGGGAAATTCTGGATATAACTTGGGCACCTCCTGAAGATCATTCCGTAGAGAAGTGGCAAGACCCTTCTCCAGAATTTCCAACCTGGTACGTACATTCTGTAGTGTTTCTTTCATTTTCTGTTGCATCTGTCTAGCAGATTCCCACCCAGCACCTATGTGTTCAGGCTCTGTTGATGATATGCTGATTCCTCTGAGTAGGTGTCCTATTCCTTGCTTATAGTAGTTCTTTGCTTCTTCCTTTTGACCTAATTCATCTGTATTCAGTCCCTTATTAACAAATAAAAAGGCCTTTTTGTATGCTTCCTTGATGATCTTAATTTCAGCAGGTTCTCCGTTTTGTGGCTCTTGCTCCATTTCTGCCAAACAGAAAATATTATTTTTAATTATCTAATTTAACTATTTGTTTACTGAATTATTATCAATTTCTCCTACCTAAATATATTTCAAGAAGACAGGAGCCTTGCTGGCCTGTCTTGTTCATTACTGTATTCCCTAACCCAATTATTATATCCAATATAGAGAATGCACCCAATATGTATTTAATAGATAAATAATGTTCTTATTCCTAAATATCATTTTAATTAAAAAGAGGAGAGAATAAGTCAGAATATATCTATTGAATAATTTTCTTGTTACAGTTTCTTATAAAAAAATAAATTTTCCTACCATGTATCTAATGTTGAAATTGAAGAGCTTCATTTTAAAATTCATTATAATATAAACCCAGATTATAACAGCTAATTAAAAATGAGGTTGAGGGGCGCCTGGGTGGCTCTCTTAATCATTCAACTCTTGATTTCACTTCAGGTCATAATATCAGAGTCATAACATGGAGCCCTGAGTAGAGCTCTGTGCTGAGCAAGGAGTCAGCTTTGGAGTCTCTCCTCTCCTTCCTCTGACCCTCGGCTCATACCTATACTCTCTCCCAAATAAAAAAATAAACAAATCTTTAAAAAAATGAGGTTGAGTCACATTCTGGAGAGGTCACAAATGAGAAAAATTATTTGGATGCAGGTTTAGAGTTACCCACTTCTACTTAAAGGTGGCAGATTACTCACATGTAGTTATCCCTATTCCCTCCCAAAACTCCATTAAAATAACTCTAGCAAGATTAAAATGCATAACTTCTCATTTTGTTAATAATAAAAAAAAAATGAACAGGTACGTGACAAAAGATCTTTAAATGGCACATGAAAAGGTGTTCAATACCTGATCTCTTGTGTATACCTACACTTTGAAGCTTATGTTACGTAGTATGCTGAAAGATTTTCTGAAATGTGTCACTGGAGGAAATGAGCTGCCTACTGAAAAGGAAAGTGGGGGGGGGGTTGAAGGAGTGGTGATGGTGGTGTAATTCCATGGGTCAGTTGCTAAATAGCATTTCTGGCTGGCATCTCCATCTTGGGAGAGAAAAAAAAAAGTTTATCAGGGGAAGAAAACCTGGAAATCTATCAGGTGAAATGTAGTTGGGAATTTCAGCACAGAAAGTAAAAGTCTGTACTAAAATACTGTTATTTTTAATTTGGGATTTACTCCAGGATTTGATAAAGTCTCAGAAGTCTCTGAGAAAACACATTTCACAGAATAGTGCTTTAAAGAATAAAGAAAATTTAAAAAATAATTGTGATATCCCTAATCACAGTTAAGAGCTTATCAAGTGGCTTGAAAAATTAAAAACCATTATTAGATGATTCCACATACTTTAATTTTTATTTTTAAAATTTCTTTTAAAGATCAAAGGGCTCCTGGGTGTCTCAGTCAGTTAAGGGTCTGCATTCAGCTGAGGTCATGATCCTGGGGTCCTGGGATCCAGCCACACTGGGCTCTCTGCTTAGCAGGGAGCTTGCTTCTCCCTCCTGTCTCTCTCCCAACTTGTGCTCTCCCTCTCTCAAATAACTCAATAAAATCTTCAAAAAGAAAACCAAATGATTTATTTAAGGTGGGGAGGGGCATAGGGAAAGGGAGAGAGAATCTTAAGCTAACTCTGGTGAGCAAGGAGCAGAAAGGGGGGCTCTATCTCACCACAGAGATCACCGCCTGAGCTGAAACCAAGAGTCAGCAGGTTAACCGACTGCACTACCCAAGTGTCCCTCACATACTTTCATTTTTAAAGCTGAGAACAGAAAGTTTTTAAATGTCAGTCTATGGTATTAAATAAAACAGTACCCCCATCAGTATAATCATCTTAAATTCCAACCCAAACCCTGGTTCCAGACACAAATAGCACATTTATTTTTTGAAACGTTCTAATAAAAGGAGTAAAACGTTTCAAACAAAACAATGTGTGGGTGTGCAAAACAATGTTTCATACAAAACAATGTGTGGGTGTGCATATGTGTAAGCTTTTAAAAACAAAATCTCAGGATAAAGGCAAAATTCTGAATCAAATGCCTGACAACTTAGTTCAATCCCATAAACCCTAAAAGCAGTAACAATCAAGCTAAGGTCAACATCACAAGTAGCCTCTGAATACAGAAACTGCTTTAACGCCTGCCTACATGGCTCTTTACAAGAAAAGAACATGGAACTTTTTTAAACACCTGTACACTCCCTCCAATAGTTTCCCATCCATTCTTGTCAGGGAACTATACAAAAGACGTTTCAGAAAGCCCCAAACCTGAGAAAGAACCAACATAAAACCTTCCTGTGTCAAATAGGTTTCCTATAAAATGCCACCAAATAGGATCTGTTATTGCAAAGGAGAACAATCAAAAAATAGGTCCATTTGTAACTGGGGACATTCTTACTTCCCTTCGTCTTGATTTTCTTGTGGAAATTTCAAAGAAAACTTGCTGAATTCTTAAATATATAAACCAGTATTTCAGAGGCAGCAACAGTTTGAACGCAAACCCATTAAATGACAATAAAATAAAGTAAATTTTGAGGATCCTTAAGTGACAGAGTAAAACAATTCATTAGTGGAAAAATGGGCTAACCCTACGGTAACGCAATAATGCCGCGTCACGAAACAGTGCACATTCCAAGAGAAACTTTTTCCAGACATAGAAATTAGGTCGGAGAGAGCCTCTGCGATGCTCCATCCCTAATGAACAGAAACAAATGTATTCGAAAGAACAAACCTCGTACGCTATTCATTCCCAATACAACTGCTGTTGATTGCTGACATTCTGTAAAGACTACCGAACTTTCATGAAGTTGTAAGGGCGCAAGCCATTTTCGAAGCCAAGTAAACAGCGCGTACAAGGCAGCAAGAATGGTCGACAGAGACGTTCCTAGCGCAGGATCAGAGGGGTGGGAGTGTAAGGCCGCGCTGGCCAGTAACTGGGAGTGAAGGACGTACCGAGCGCGGAGCTAGAAGGTTCCATAATATAAGATGGGGACTAAAAACAACTTCATAAACTATTCTCTCGAAATTGCTTCCTTCAACGAAAGTTTCATGTCTGATACTTGGAGGAGGGCTCCGGGCCTTCTCCACCCTGCCCCTCCCCTCCCGACCCCCGCCCTGTCAGGCCGCGGGGACCGGGGCGCTCACAAGACCCGCCCGCCTCGGGGTGGGGGTGTGGGTGCCCGCGCCAAGGGCGAATCCTTCTCAGCCGGCCGCCGCCCCACCTGTGCCTTCCAGACCTCGGGCGCTTCGGCGCCACCTGAAGAGTTCCCCGCCCGGCTGCCGCAGCCCAGCGACCTGCTCCCTCAAACGCTGAGCTGCTACGAGGCGCCGGGCCGGAACCGGTCCCGAAGTTCCTAGCGCCTTGCACGCGCGCGCGACCCAACGCTGGGACTCACAAAGCATTCCAGGTCGCGCGCTCCAGAGCGCGCCACGTCACGCGGCCGCGGCCGCGCCCCGCGCGTCAGCCCTCACTCGCCGGGCAGGAACTCGCGGGTCGGCTTTTGCGTGAACGCCCACTGGGGTGGCTTACCCACGGCCCGCCCAGCGTTAAGTCCTTCCCACACTGACCTTCAAAATGGTATGTGGGAAAACACCAGGCAGCTTCGAATCGTGGATTTAAGGTGAAATTCTGTGGGGAGAAAAGGACGAGGGCGGAAGGCCCCCAGAGAATCACGTGAATCAGCCGCTTAGCCCCCAGCCCTGGACTTCACGGCCACGTCGTCAGCTCCCGCGCTTGCGCAATATCTTTCTCCCCAGATGAACCAAGGCCGCTGGAGGGGCTGGCAAACAGTGGTGGGTAGTGAGAGCGGTCACAGCTAGAGGGAGCCCTGGATACAGTGCACGTTGGAGAACAAAGGCTGATTCTCTCAACTCTTCTGGAACCTAATCTTTATTACTAAAGTGTTCGAAGACAGTTACCTCCAATGGTGAAAGTCTAGAAGTGTGTGTGTGTCTCAGGCTAAAAGTCTGTGTAACAGTAGGTCAATGTTAAATTCCTGACTCCTCAGTATAAATAGCAACTGCGCTAATACGTTTATGATGGTGAGAGGTTAAAAAAGGGAAAATCAAAATGAACACACCTTACCTTTCTCCAAACCTTTAAAATTACTAAAATGCTATAGATGACAGATTTTATATTCTTCAATAGACCTGCCTTTAAAAAGTCATATAATGCCCTGAGCATTTACTAGCTAAGTGACTTGTTGAGGGATGACAGTGACTTAATTCTAGATGAATTATTTATCTCAATCAAAATTAATTAATGATGAACACTGTTGGATGATCACTGGGTGAGGCTTTTAAGTCAGCGGCCATTTGGGAATTTCCCCAAATCGAGGAAAGGCAATAGTCATCCCAAAAAGAAAAACCTGTTAGGAAGGTATTCGTTAATACAATGGTTTAAGTGATTTTGCTCTTCTACTCCGTAAAAGAATTCTGGAAACATGTAACTGTGCACCTTTCCCTTCAGTTTTAGATTGACCATACATAAAAATTTTGATCTGACATAGTTGCAAAAGATGCAACTTCTTTTATA